>JBBPPG010000400.1:0-25521 GCA_038091855.1 Leccinellum luteum | reverse complement strand
AGAGTGCCGGACTGTGTGCAAAGAGGGACGCTCGGACGGTTATGCCTGATTGCTCGTCCGCCGGGACACCCCAATCTGGGTCGGGCCATCGAGCAAGCGATATACAGTACGAATGGGCAGGTAATGGAGCTGTTTCGAGCCTGCGAAAGTTCTCGTCAGGGGGCTCCGCTCCCCCGACCGCTGCGCATTGGTTCAGTTAAGCCCTATCGAGGGAGTTGGCCGGGCTCGCAGAGGCGACTATGGTGATAGAAGTGGTGCGACCCAGGATAGATTGGTTGCAATTGGGGTGCACGAGTGATGAGGAGGGAGCTTTTCCTGCTCGAGTGAGAGAGTGAGAGAAAGGACACGGAAGACGCGTCGAGAATGTGACGGATAATAACACGTGATTACGTCACAGCGCGTTGTCACAAAGGGTTTTCCAAAGGCGCGCTGAAACGTTGATCATATCAATATGGAGGCGGTCCAAGTCCAAGTCCACCCCACAACTGCACCATGAAGTATCCAAAAGTCGCCGGTGTGTAAAAATGTACAACACATCCTCTGTGTCGCATACTGATGGTAGACTACAGGTTACCAGCTCATAAAAGAGATCGGTGGAGGTGGTTTCTCGACGTAATTCATCCTTCTCCTTTGCTTCTTCCCTTACTCATGTTCGTATTACACAGCGTTTTCCAAGCCGTGCACGTCGAAAACCATCACGTCGCAGCATGCAAACTGATCTTTATCAACGATAACACAACCGACAAGGATCGCAAAACGGTAGACAAGGAAATGAAGATACACGCTGCCTTGAAGCATCGCAACGTGCTTGAATTCATCAGCGCAGTGGTAGTGGAGCGCAAGTACGAGCACGTCTTCGTGCCGGGCATCTATATGCTCCTCGAGTTTGCCGCGGGAGGGGACTTGTTTGATAAGATCGGTGAGTGTATTTCGATCGAGCCCTTGTGCCATGGTGTTCAAGTCTTCCACAGCCCCAGACGTGGGAACTGGCGACGATGTGGCACATCTGTATTTCAAGCAGCTAATGGACGGAATGGCACGTTCCCTCGTTCCTGTCCCATACCACACCACGCACTGAACTTCATCCAGAACTTTATTCATACACAAGGCGTCTGTCACAGAGACCTTAAACCTGAAAATCTCCTCCTCGATGCCGCTGGAATACTCAAGATATCCGATTTTGGCCTCTCAGCGGTTTATAAACAGAAGGAGAAAACCCGCCTTTTGACCGAGCGCTGTGGCAGCTTACCCTACATCGCTCCCGAAGTGTGTATCTACACCTTCTCTTTGGAAAAGTTGCTTATTATTTCGATGTCAGCTCAATTATGGGGTGCCGTATCAAGCAGAGCCTATCGATATATGGGGCATGGGCGTCATCCTGTTCGCACTGCTCGCTGGCAGTACGTGTTGCATGCCATTATTATTTTATTTTTGCTGTTCTAACCACTGTTCAGATACCCCATGGGACGAGCCTACAGACCGTAGCCCTGAATTTTGCAGATATCTTTCTGGAGAGATATTTAATGAAGCACCTTGGACCAATTTTAGCACATCTGCTCTATGTACGTCATCGGATCCTCTTTCGTGGCAGTGAATAAACCTTCCGTACAGCTCTTATTTGTAGCATGCTAACACTGGAACCTGAAAAGCGTATGACAATGTCCGAAATCTATGCGCACCCTTGGTGTACAAGGTATGTCAGAGCAGTAACAGCGAGGTACTGTTGTTCACTCTATTAGACCGAGCCAACTCGCTACGCAAGGCGTGCATGCATTGGCCGAACAGCTTACTCAGTCCTTGCGCAACAATGGTGATCTCATGTACACCGATCCGGACTTCTCGAGTGCTAGGTAAGTGTATACACCACTCCATAACGTACCGGTCGACTTGATTTGGCTTTCAAGCGCGCGCAAAGATCCTGACGGTGATGAAATCATGTCCTCTGCCCAATCCCAATTCACGCAATCCCTCCTCTTATTTGTGAGTTCCGCGATGCATCTTGCTGTCTCAACAGTTTACTCACCCGACCACCCTGCAGTCCCAGACGCAAGGTGGGCGGCGCTATATCCCGCAACTTACTCGCTTTTATACCGGAATCGGACCCGGGATCCTCATCGATCTTATCAAAGAAAGCCTCGACGTCCTCGGCGTCAAGCACAAGGATGCAAGCGTCGCAGGGTCGAAGGCGGTCTACCGGCTTCGGGTGGGTGGGTACGACAAACGCAAGATCGTGTTCAAGGGGTGGATCGAGCTGGAGGAGTATAGTCGAATGCAGGTTCTGGGGGCGTTTTGTGTGATGCAGCGGGACGTGGTGCGTCGTACCTATGCATGGCATGGGGTTTGCATCTCGAGCTGATCTCTCGAAACAGGGAAATCCGATATCTTGGAGACAACTTTGGAAGGATTTGATTCTTTCGCCCGCAGTAAATCCTCATGTATTGCGGAAGCGAGACGGGAGCCATGATTCGATGATGTAGGAATGTGAGATTGGATATGTATGATTGCGATCTTTTTCAGTTAGCACAATTTATCCTCGAGCCAGACCATTTTACACCATGCGAGTCCGAGCAGTTCCATGACTATCCATTTCCACAGACAGCGAGTCCGCCCAGTTGAAGCATACCTCGACGATTCAGTTCGACCTACTCCAACTTCTTGCCTTACCCAACACTAATCCACGAATCAGGCTCCATCCTGACTCAACTGACCTCTTCGACGGGTTCTCCCCTGTTAGGTTCGACGGCCATCAAGGATAGAAAAGAACAGGTGGAACAATCAACCATTTGCACTGCGACGGAATTTAAACTCAGAGCTATTAGTCTCGGACGCAAATTTCTGGATAAGCATCCCAGGAAATGATCACCGTAGTCACTGGATCAGCCCAACCCTATGGGTGGGACGATCCGAATTTGGTCTGTGGGCGAATGAGCTCATTGGGTCTTGGGACCAGAAGGCCTGAAGCTTGAAGTGTTTCTTATGAAAGTGGATATAAAGACATTGCTTATTGGTTATCGATGACGATCAAACTCACGTACGATGAACCCTTTGCCTTTGCAGACTCCATAGGTACAATGAAACAACATCAGATAGAATGATATCAATTCGTTAGATATTTGTGGATTGCAACGAACCGTAACACCAAAATTACATGATACATCAAATGCAGATGATAAAAAGATATCGAACCAATAACAGAACACACGGAAATAACTTAGTTTGTCTATACTTCTTGGCTGGCTCCCTCCTTCTTTCCTTTACTGTCACACAGATCAGATAACCATCCAATTGAGAAGAACAAATCGACAAACCTTGTCTTACTGGGCAACAGCTCAGGGTTGATGAAAGGAACGACACCACCTTGCGATATGACTACGTCACCGAGGAGTTTGTTTAACCTGTTACAAGATGATCAGCGAAAATCTTGCAATGGGCTCGACACTTACTCCTCATCATTCCTAATGGCGAGTTGGAGGTGGCGCGGGACAATACGTTGTTTCTGAAGAATGTTGAATACCTTGAGGCAACGTCACTATCTTCCACATACCTTGTTATCACGGGCGGCATTCCCTGCAAGTTCGAGGATCTCGGCAGCGAGATACTCCAGGACCGCCGCAAGGTACACTGACGACAATTTAACATTGAATGAATGGGTAATAGGATGAATGAACTCCTACCTGGTGCACCAGCACCCACACGCTGGGCATAATTGCCCTTTTTCAATAGACGATGCACACGACCGACTGGGAACTGGAGACCAGCCTTTGCGGATCGAGACTGCGCCTTGCCTTCACCACTGGCCTTGCCACCAGACTTTCCAGCTTTGCCTGCAGATCCCGAGATATTAGCGGCAGCCAGAAAGGCTACGTTGTGAATGACGCACCCTTCCCAGACTAAAGTGTCCGCGCGAGATGAGTACTCAGATCACAGCAAAATGACGGTCGACGAACCATGTGTATATTGTGCAGAAAAGTGAAGGTGAATGATGGAGGTGGCAGATGGTGGTGGTAAGAGGTCAAGAGTGGTCGATCAACAAAGTATGAGCGACCCGCGTCATATATATAGTAATCACGTGACGCATTCATTCGGCTTATACCGTCACCTTTTGGTGCCTCGATCGATCGGAATTGCCCGGCCCCTAAATCTGGTGCATTACTCAAAAAGGTAATGCTTTTTTTTTTTTTGCGAAACTGATCGTAACACTGTCAGTACCATTTCGTTCCTACAGTTCCAAAATAATATGCATTTGGTTGAGAACCGAGTACGAGACACAATGGTCGTCTCTCAGCCTAGCTTTGAGATCGACATCACCATGGCCTGCACCGCAGACATGGCTACGAGCCTGCAACTTTACACCATCAATTCTTCCGATTCGCACGGTTAGCAGGGGAAAGTGGATGTACATGGGTGGCAACGCTTGGCGATTATACCCATGATTGGACGACATCAATACAGACCCTGCCCGCCCAGCACTCCGGATCCACCCGAGCGATCCACCCGAGCGAACCAGAGAGAAGCCATTGGGGGAGGATGCGACCAAAGAAGGGCATGGCGGTGTCGTACATCGGCACGAGAAGTAACCCGATGCATACGACGGCGAGAGCGCACCGATGGGAGAAGGAACGCACCATACGACGAACCCTGGAGCGAGGACGGTGAAAGACGAGCAGTCAGAATGGCATGTAGGAGACATAGGGAGCTCACGCGGTCACAAGAAAGGCGTGGCCGATGATTTTGGTGACCTTGAGGAGCACTACACGACCAACGATCAGACCTCAAAGTTTGGGGGTGGATTGGATAACATCATTTTACCTTGCCCCTCTAAGAAACGAAAGAAGACAAACCTGCCAGAATTCGGTCGAAATATACACCGAGGATGGCCTCCTATTTCTCTGTCTGATGCCAATATACGTCACAATCCATCAGAAACCACGATCAGAGCGTGTGGGATTACTATGGTCACACCACCGACAGTCACTTCCGTGCTGACGTAGCAAAGGAGAAATGCTACGAGAAGGTGCGCCTCTTTGAGCGCCAAAATCTGGATGCTAGTAAGGCTCTTTTTGCTTGTTCTCTTTTCCGTATCCGTGCGATTTTAGCGAGACACGCTATGTGCAGAGTGGGAAAACTCATGCATATGCTTGAGGTCCATCATGTACCTCGCAGTGTACGGACCTTCCTGGCGCCTCACCCGAAACACGGCCATCTGAAAGATGCTGTTTGACAATGCGATTCCAAGGCACCTTAGATAATCAAAGGACCAAAGCGGAACCTGGCCAAATAGTAGGTGGTTGATAAGGGTGATGATAGTGCACCGACACCTTTGGGGACAATCGTGAGACGCGTCGAACGTGAAATAAAATGGACAGATGGAGTGTACCGTATGCTGCGCAAATGTAGGGGAACATTTCGAATCGACGTGACCAACATGTCAGAATCCGGCCACACCTGCCATCAGGAGACCCATCCGGAGGTCTGGATTGTCCTTGAAGCGAAGAACGTGACTGAGATTCTGGGAAACCTTGAGATATAATCCTAGTGAGTGGACATGAAGCCCGTTCATTCTCACCTGCAACGCCATACTCAAATCCATTGATTGCATACCCAAAGACAAAAGTATGGAAGTGAACCGCCGCTGCTTCAATGGAATATCGAGCCCAGGTAGTGACGACCGGAATGCGCATCAAGGAAGGGGATGCGAGCTACCTATCGTGAGGATCTAAGTAAGGGACGGGTGTCACGAAAATCTCCCTAGTAACAAACGAGAATCCGCAGACCTTTCCAAAACCGATCATGTCCGTCAGGAGCATATCTGAGACAGAGCCAACAGTGAATCCCTATGTCCTATGTATGGAAATTCAGTGAATGATTAGAAACTGACCATGTACCAAAGTCGAAAAGACAAATATCAACGACACAACGGCCAGATAAACTTCGGTGGCGTACATGATACACTTGCTGAAGCCTAGGAAGCAGCGGTCCATTGGAGGCATCGTTCCACCCGGCAAGAATTGTCGTCAACACATTACCGCAAAGTGGATGTTGGTGCGTAACAAGACGAACGTGCGACAATCACAGTCCGAAGAATCTTCGCTTTTTGGCTCCTTGACACATCCAATCCCCACCACCTCGATCTGCTCCAAGTCATTCATGGTGTGCGACGGACATTCCGGACTCGTAGCCTACATGAAATATGAGCTACCTGCAGCCAAAATGGAAAGGGGTGTTAATCTCACTATGGTAACGAGCGTAAAGTGGCCTTAGAATTGAGGTGTCAACTCGGGGCGAAGGGCAAGGTAAGAATGCATGGGTGTGCTGCGGGGGGCATCATCTGTACGGTGGCGCGAGGCTTTCGCAGCATCCACGTTCGTTACGTCGACGCGTCGGATCACCGGTAATGTCGGCGAACGGTGTGTTTTTGACTGAAATGAGGTCGCGAATTTCGCCGTAGGAGTTTCGCATCGTAGTCATTGCTCGATTCGTACTATCTGTCCGATTGCCGCATCAAGTCTGTGATCCAAATGTAGTTTTCGCTTCGCGTCACCGAACGTGTGCCGTGCTGAGAACGAGAAGGATTGCCATAAGCATATATATCGCTGCCAACTTCAAATCTGCGCAACACTTACCAATGTGGGGACTAAACGAGATCCAGACTACTTACAAGACATGGTTAGCTGATTTGCCATGTAAAGTACGAGCGCGTACCTCAGCTCACAAGCGAACGAGATCTGTGAGGAAGAGAAGAAGAGAGACGCGACGACGCGCATTCAACAAGTGTTAAGGCTTTTGCTCAAACACGGCCTTCATAACAAATTATTCGGTGGAATTCGTATTCAAGCAGTAAGTATCGACGATCGCGAGGACAGCATGTACCTCTTCCGTGACCACTCGGAGTCAAAGACCCGCCCGTTGCACACGTTTCCTCGTTTCCCACGGGCAAAAGTACTCCTTTCTTTTCATAACAGCGGGAGACAGGAAAGTCACGCTCCGTAATCTGCAAGGTTCCTGCCAGCATCATACCGAGTGTATGTATTTCGAATCGACGTTGTTATCACCATTTCGACTTTGCCGCCGTGCTAACGCTGCGAAAGGCACTCCCACACTGGCGTCCTCTGTTCACTATGAGGACCAGGTATCCACACCGCAGCCTCCGGTCTACCTCATGACCTACCCCAGAGATACATTCGGAAACCCTAGAGATATGTTCAGAAAGCATGTCGACAGTGCGTTTCCGTCTCAATTCCTTCGGATTTTAGAAAGGCAGAAGAAAAGAGCATCAGAGACCCTGCAGTCCTCGTATGTGGTCACCTTACGAGCAATTGATCTAGGTTAGCAGAGAATATGAATGCCTGGAACCGGACATCTTCGATAATGGCGGGAGGTCACCTTCGACTAGTGAGTGCGCCTTGAAAGGCGAGTGAACCTAGTTCTAAACTATCGTCTTAGCGAACGGTCAGAAGGGTTGTAGAGCATTCGAACATGTAGGTGTTCATAAATTGTCCATTGGGCCCGCAGGTGCCGTCGTTTATTTTTCCTTGCAGAAGAAGAAGATAACCATACCCCGTGCGGGCGGAGGTCGTCCTCCGAATCCAGGGGTAGCTCTTCCGCCAGATGTGGAGGTGGCCACGGCGGTGGTACTAGCACCGGACGTCCTCCGGATCCGAAGCCAGCGAACGTACGTCTGCGTCGATCACATTCATGTTGTAAAGGCACAACGAGCAAAAGATGCAGGTCGACTCTCAGGTTTCGTTTGAGCGTGCGCGCACTTTCCTGTTTCCGAAGCGGTTGCGCTGCTGCTCGTTGGTAACCGCACTATAGATAGCTGGCTACCTTCCGAGTTTGAATCCTAATCTCATGTCATATCGAAGGCATTCGATAAACCACACTGACCCTCAATCACAGCACTGCCGCAGGCATGAAGTACTAAAGCACATAATATCTACAGACATCGTCGGATAATCTTCCGTTAGACATGCTCCTCACTGCGAGCGGTGACGGACAAAACCAACGAAAGCTGCGGACCACACTCTAGACTCCGGTAACTGTCACCTACCGGGACCCTTTCGGCCTTGTCCGTCATGACTTCTTGCAAATTCAAACTTCCCAGACTGTGGCTTCCAACGAGGAATTCCAGGATCTAAATTACGCTGTCAGTGCCAGCACGTTTGTCATTTGTTTAGTATCTTCTATGCATACAACCAGAAAAGAAGAGAGCGTACGCAGAATGCCACCCCAAGCACCCGTGAGTGTTGCTTGTGAACTTCATCATTTATGACAGCAAAATCACTCTCACAAGGTTGAGTTGGCGCCGATAAAGATAGTCCCTTCGAAACGATGACTTCATTGATCATTTTGTGGTAACTAGCGGAAGAATTTCATTTCATTTCTCCGTTCTGTACCGTTCCACAATGATACCGATATACGACATCGCTGTTTTGCTAGGTCGGTATTTGGCTGAGTGCCCAGATTCATCCCGATCATGGAGCATATGCCCAAGCGTTCCTTACTTCATTATTCGTTTGTTCTGCATTACTAGTTGATGTAGACTGATCCGCCTGCAGGCACTGTTGGGGAGAATGGTATCATTATACCAACGCCGCTACCCTTCACAGTGCCTCGAATGACGATACTGATCTGTTCTTGATAGAGGATAGTAACCAGGCGATTTTCTTGTGGGTCGGTCACAATGCAGTGCCGGTGCGTTCAAAACAACGAAGTCTCGCGTACCAATGGAAAGGTGAGTAGTGCTGCACTTGACTAATGATATCCTGAGTATATTCTCACTGGATCATCCACTTTCACTCGCACAGATGATACTTCCAGTTCCCGAGAACTCATTCTCATAACGAGACAATACCATCGTGTATGTTGTCAACGAGGATGGTGATCTACCATTGCGACTGTGGGCACTCAGCTGTCTGATCCAAGACCGCGCGGACGTACTGCCGAGTTACCAGCAGTTTATCAACCAACTGAAGGACAAAGACCCCCTTTTATTTTTCGTGATGATTCTCCCGTCGGATTTCAACACAAGAGTGCAGCATCGTTGGATATGCAGAGTGTACGTTCTCTCAATTCTATATTTAAATATTATTGGTGATTGTTGTTACTGTCAGAGGGCATAGTGGGGAGCTAGAACGTTTCATATCTCGGAAATCCGTCCATCAGCTAGCCGAGGAGACCCCTGTCGCTGAGTTCCGCCCGGCACCTTCTCTAGGCGCGATAACATGACTAGGGGCGGACTGAAAATAACGTGAATCTGTCACCTGTTACAGGATGAATGAAAAAGACAAGGGTACTCAAGCGGATATCTGAAGCGTGTTCGGTCCGACCGTACAAAAGGGTGACGCTAGTGGATTACCACAAATGCCTAAGGCCGATCTGGCCTCTGACAGGGGACCTTCGACGGAATATTCTCGCCCTCGTGCCTAGTCTGGCGACCAGACCGTTTATGAGGGTTGTGGTCCCACAGATGCGGCCGATCGTCAATAGACGGTCACCAGACTACCCTGTGGCGTTAGCCTGGCCCGGAGTGGCATATTAATATGAAATCGAGTGGCGCTTGAGCGCGATTGTTCGAGTTTATCGATGGCGAATGGTTTTCGAGCGGCATGCATAATCTGTTATGAGCATTCCATCAGGAAATGTGGACTCGCGTGGATGTCAGCGGCAAGGCTGAGTGCTGAGCGCTGAGCACCAGTTCGCCCCCGCGATGCGAGTACAACCTCACACAAACGACCTTGATAAGTTCGTGCGTCTAAAACCGTCGAAGGGAACGACGGGACCATCGGGGGGCCTTACGCCCAGCCTGGTGAGGCATTCGCGGAACTGGGAAATAGTGGGGCACAGTCCGCGTCCGGGACCCATTCATCTAGTTTGGATGACTGTCCTACATATGTGGGGTATTGTTACCCGTGCCTGACTGATCTCAGTCCTCCGTTTCGATGCGCTCTTGGCGAGCTTTGGAAATTTCCGCATGATGCGGCAAATGTCCGGTACTAGTGTCCCCATTTCCGAGAACCGGGCATCCAGCTAACTTCTGGAAGCTTTCCAGAACCCGCGTCCAGTCATGACGTTTTCCATTGCATCGGCGGTAACAGGCCCGGTCTCTTGGTATAAAGACTCAACCTTTGGTTGGTAGCTCCGCCATCCAACGACATCCACTCTCAACACTCGACTTCTGCCAACTCCACCATGAATAAAAATACTTTCACTACTCGCTCTCTGTATCACGGCTGGCTGCCTCGAAGTGTTGCGTGTCACAGAGCCTTCCTTGAGAAGCATGTCGCTGCCACTCTCCGGGGGGGTATTGTCGATGACAACGCTTGGGTCACCGAATTTATCAGTGCCATCGAAAACAGCCCAGTCATGAAGCCTCTTTCCGACGCCATGTTCCGGCAAGTCAACAAGGATCCTAAAGTATGATTGAATAAAATTCACGGTACCGCTGTCAACTGAGCTCTCGCTCTTTTTAGTGGGAGTCATCGGACGAAAGATTTCGTGTGCGAGACCTCTCGCATTTGAAGAACGCTCTCAACAGCGTCCTCAGTACCCCCCCTGCAGTCATCGTAGTCACCGACGACGATGGACAGAAGATCGGAGAGCCAATTGGCGTACCAATTTACCTCATCCTTGACTTGCTCAGCAACACCGCTGCAGCCTACGACCTGTTCCGTCTGGAGGAGTTCAACAAGGCGACACAGACTTTGCTAGAGAATTGGGGCAATTACCTTGCGCAGCCGGGATCCAACACTACACTCACCCAGGAAGAAGACGGGTGGTTCAGTCCTTACGCCTTGTCTGTGTTGGAGCAGGGCCTAAAAGGCTTGTCTTTCGAAGCCACTTATGGTCCTGATCCTAGCCAGGCGCAGCAAGCCTACCCATCCTGGGACGCCTTCTTCACCAGAAATTTCACCGACATCGACAAACTGCGCCCTGTTCAATCCTTCGGCAGTCAGGTTACCGTCATCTACAACGCCTGCGAGTCCACCTCTCTCCGCACTGCCGATAACGTACAGCTTGACGACACATTCTGGCTTAAGGGTCAGAATTACTCTCTCTACGATATGCTTGGCGGCGATCCCGGAGCCAACCCAAAGAGTTTGTCTCAATATGCTTCAAGCTTCGTCGGGGGGTCTGTATATCAGGCATTCCTTTCTCCCCAGGATTATCATCACTGGCACAGCCCTATCAAGGGTACGCTCCTCGCGGTCAGCATATTGCCTGGCTCATACTATGCTGTGTTGCCTGATGATGGCGCTCCTGCTGACGACCCGGACCTGACGACGGGAGATCCTCATGGTGCCCTTATCCGTTCCCAACCCTGGCTTAGTGTTTCAGCTGCACGTTGCGTTTTCATCATCCAACCAGAGGCATCCTCGGATCTTGAGATGGTTGCGCTCATCGGGATCGGGATGGCGGAAGTGTCTTCACTCAGTCTTAGCGATAGATTGAGTCAGCTGCCCGTAGACGTTGCGGCCGGGGAGCACCTTGGGATGTTCCATTTCGGTGGATCTTCGCACACACTCATCTTGAAGCCGAAGGAGAACAAGAAGGTCATCTACGAAGATACCAACGACATCCCTATCACGCCGGGTCAGCACCGCTGGGTTAGGTCGATCATCGGGCGGGTTATTCAGGAGTAGTCAATGTGAAGGTAAGTTTGCACTTTGTATATCCGGCTTCGTATCTCACGTGCGAAGTAGATGCTGGATCAATGTTATTCGTGGTTTTGTACGATATTGCAGTTTCCCTTTCGAACGCGTCGCATCGACTTGCTGTTTTGAATGTGCTTTTTTGATACGCTTGATGCAATCGTTGACCTGGCCAAGTTGATCCTATGCTGTCTTACCCTTTCGTGATACGGTCCCTGTACTATAACCATGGCACGGCGAAACCTCGGCATATGGTCTCAGTCGTTACGACATACTTACACAAAATCCGATGAATGATATCGCTTATCTATAGATTTTGTTTCAGGGGATCGCGAGCCACAGCGACGTCTCGTTCAGGATCTCCGAGTCACTGATCAGCCTGAGCGAACCTGCAGAGATAACTGGTCAGAGTTCTGGGAAAGATGAGGCGGTTTAGGCCCTTATCATACCGGGTTAGGTGTGGTGTGGTTTCACCCAAGCCAAACCAGTGCTCAGATCTCAGAAACAAGGTTTGCTGTTTTAGTAATTACCTCTCAGGCGAATGACTCATGATGTTAATTATACTCACAACTTCCTGGATCGTTATCATGACATCCAGTACACGACCAAACCACATATAAATATCGCTGGCCTCGTGCAGGTCCGGCAAGCCATTTATTCGCAGCGAGTCCCATCGATCGAGACATGTCGCAGGCCACCAGTGTTTCTGCACAAGACGGTGTACATCCACGCCACCCGGCACGTCAACGTGGCAACGATTCGAGCAGTACCCGCGTTGGCGACGACGTCAAATTGGACGACCTCACGTGCAAGCCTTCCGCTGATGATGATACCCTTGCGCCAAAGCAGGTTCTTGCCCACGCGGTGGCCAGCGACAGCACAGTTCCAGCTCAAACCAAGGCACAGCGCCTCCGCGCACGCATACAGTTCGCGACCCTCTGCTGGACGCTCTACCTCGCAGGTTGGAACGATGGAACTACAGGCCCTTTGTTGCCACGAATTCAAAAGGTTTACTACGTGAGTGTTCTCGTGACTAACAGAATGTGCTGAATGTTAAACTCGCAAACAGGTTAATTTTGCCGTGGTATCCCTTATTTTCGTATTTGCTTGCGTTGTAGGTCTCGGCTGAGAGTTCGGGACGGACGAAACTCGGATATTGACGGCCTGAAAAGGGTTTTTTGACAGGCGCATTCTCAAACGTGGTATTGAATGATCGATATGGTTTTGGCAAGGTCATCTTCGAGTTCAAGTTGTTTTGAAGATAATTTTGGGATGCTAACACTATTTTCTGCATAATAGGTCATCGTTCTCGGTACGTAGAGTATCGATCTTCGAGCACATAGGAGGGGGCTAATAGTTTTCCTGTTTCGCTTTCCAGGATCTGTACTTCAAATGATTGGTTACAGCATCGAATCTGCTGCCTTACCTTTTCCGGCCTTCGTATTGGGGTATGCCATCAATGGCATCGGAATGGCATTGCAGGTTCGTTTTAAATAAAAATGAATTGGTCTCTTCTCTTACTGGACTTCTTCCCAGGATGCTCAGGCAAACGGTTTCGTAGTTAGCCTCAAGGATAACGCAGAAACCAAAATGGGGATTTTGCACGCTGTACGTTATGCCTTTGTTTCACCGCCCACCGCATCCAGCTAATCCAGGATAGGCTTATGGTATGACATCTCGTGAGCTGCATCGGAACCTGGTACTTACATGTCGGTCGTTTTGAAGGCGCTGGTGCACTGTCATCTCCGCTCGTTGCCACGCAGTTTGCTCAGCTTGCACACTGGTCTTTCCATTATCTCTTGTCCCTAGGTATCGCATCGATAAACACCATCCTCTTGATTGCAGTTTTCCGCTTGAAGAGTCAGGATGGTCGGTTTCTACAGTAACTCGCTTGTATCCGCGACTTACATTATTCAAGAGTGTTTGACTCAGATCGGACAGCCTGTAGGGGAGCAAAGCGAGAGCGAAAACAGTCATTTCAGACAGATAATTGCGCTGAAGGACGTCCACCTTCTTGCTGTGTTCATTCTCGTCTATGTTGGCGTGGAAGTTACGCTTGGAGGTATGATTCGAGTGATGGTTTCCCGATCCTCTCCTAGATTCACGCCGACGATTAGGCTGGATCGTGACGTATGTTATCAACGTTCGTGGTGGTGGACCTTCATCGGGATATATATCATCAGGATTTTTTGGAGGTGCGTGCATCAACGAGGCGTCCCTGCTACATGTCGATGTATTGGCAGGTCTTATGGCGGGCCGAGTTGCGTTGTTGTGGCTCAATCAGAAGGTACGCATTGGTTCACATCCGTCGTTGCACTTGTCCATACCTCTGTAACTTTCAGATCGGAGAACGAAGGGTACTGTTTATTTACGCCATTCTTGCCATCGGATTGGAGCTGGTCGTCTGGCTAGTACCATCCTTGATCGGTGATGCCGTGACTGTTTCAATCATCGGCGTCCTGCTGGGACCTATGTACCCGATCGCGATGAATCACTCTGGACGGGTACTACCACCTTGGTTGTTAACCGGTAAGGTCACGCTGTCGAAGCTCGGGGAATGATTCGGATATTCACGGAATGCGGGAAGGTTCGATCGGATGGATCGCTGGCTTTGGTCAAGCAGGATCAGCATTGTTGCCTTTTATGACAGGTGCAATCGCAAATAAATCGGGTATCGTTTCCCTGCAGCCTCTGTGAGTATGATTGTTTGGCAGTAGGACCTCTCTTACGTGTTGGGAACAGATTGGTAGCCATGATGGCATTCATGACGGTCCTTTGGGCTCTCGTTCCCAGCAAGGGATCATGGCGCACGGAATGACGGTGCGAATAAAAACATTAGCTGCCTTTATCGAGGACAAGGTGTCTATGCATACACTAGATCGATTGTATAAAACGTGTTTTCCATGCTCTACCTCGAAACGCCTTCGGCGTAACCCAAAGTTTCACCTCAGCTAACCAGAGCTTCACGTTTTGATCCAAAGTATCATATTCGACGTTGGTCAGCTATCAGCATAGTGAAGTCGAGGTTCGCAAACTATGAGGGCCAACTGCGTCAAGTTGCACTTCATGTATTCTTCCCTCATATCTTTCAACTCAAAGCTGACGCCTCCGGCACTTGACGCTTGCCGACATGGTGAAATCAACCAGGCTTCGCTCGCGTTGCCGTTGTATCAAGTTGGATGTAGGTGACTACGACTCTGGAATGTCTGTCGCACACCATGCACGAGAACATCGGAACGACATCAAACACTGGTGTTAAGTGTGTTCAGGCGCCGGAACACGTCCATCGCAACTATTCTTCGAACTGCGGTTGTCGTGCGTGCGTCTTGTTGGGCGCCAACATACATTTTTCAGCACAGTGTCAAGTATATCATGTAACTTAGGTCTCGTCCGAGTGGGCGTTATGAAACGGGGAGACGTCCGAGTCGTTGATGTTTGCCTCGGTTGGAACATCGATCCCCGTTTGTCACAGGGGCCATCGCAGCAAACTTGAGGGCCTACATCAGAGCGTTTACCGCCCGTAGGTGTACTACGTCCTCCCAGCTTGCTTCCAGCCACTGTGGATGTTTGTGACGGACGTTCAAGTTGTAGAAAAGAACGACTACTTACGAGATGATCATGTGACGTGGTTCGTTTCGCCTGTCCTGTCAATTTCGCAGGGATGCAATTCATCTCTTCATCGGTTAGCTTTCTTCTCCTTCCTCGGGCCGATTCTTTCGCAAAGACCGCCACCGCTGCCCACTATGGAACATCCATCTCATGTCCCAACTACCTCATGGATGCACGCGTCCTATCTGTCTCCCCTCTTCTTGTTCATGGCCATGCCAGTGCCCATACCAAGCGTTCCCAGAACGTTGCTGGCTAGACACAAGCCTACTACGGCATTAGCGATGCCCTCCCCGAACCCGCCTGTGGTGCTGTCGACATCCAACAGCGGCCAGTGCTCTGCTTTTTCAAAATTTCACCCCTGGGTTAGCATACATCAACACATATGTTCAGTCTATCAATGGCGGAAACTAGTACGTCGCCTGCAGTTCTATTTTTCGGAAGTTATCGTTTCTCGCATCCCGTGCAGCCTGGAATTACTGATTCCTCTGCTGATCGTCTCCGATGTCGATGACGTCTTCCTGTCTAGACCAACTGATCTCCTTGTCAACCTGGCAGAAGCAAAGCGTCACTAGAATCTCTCCTGAGTCCTCGGAAGAATTAATGTTCCAGGATAACCATATTGTTGGGAGTACTCTTGGTCCTGCTCTTCAAGCAAGTTTCAATTTGATGGTATATATCCACTGTACTGAGTTTTTGTTTACCTGACGGCGCTGAAGGTTCCAATTGGTGGTAAAATCCCTGTCTTGTTTACTTCCTTGCCTAGCGTTGGCACTGTCAATGGTGCTCTCAAAACCGCAATGACACCAAGATTCTTGGTACCTCCAAGGTAAGAAAGACGTGCACATTGTCCTGCAAGAGTTCTCATACCATGAGGAATCCTCGAGCGGCATCACTGTTTTACAAGACGTTTACAATTCAATGCTCGCTGGCCCAAGTTTCGGTGGATACCTCCGGCCAAACGTACTTTTATCCCGAGTTTACGCGCAGTGAGGATGCCATCAATTTGCGCATGCATTCAGTGAAGTGCTTGCGATGCCGATCATGCTTGAGGCCGTCATGCGTGTTCGCGCTTCTAAAGGTAAATTGGAGTCTCCTTATTTGTTTGCGGCAACTGACCTAGTTAATGTCAGGTTTGCGGATGGCGTCGTTCCACGGCAACTTTTTCTTCGGATCTACAGATCTCATCGCGATGCAGGCTATCCCCACGGATCCATTGTATGCTATCGAAATCCAAATTTGAGCATACCATTACCGCGCTGTTTGTCGTCCTACAGACTGCCGTACTACACACGACATGCTATGGCGAATGCCGCATCCATACACAGTACTGGCACTGATGACGAGTCTGTCGGAAATATTCGCTTCAGCAGATTAGGTAGCTATTGCGACGCAAACAAGGCCATGGAGCTTTCGCTCACATACGGGCTGGAAAACGGTAGAGATGCGATTCTGCAACGCTTGGTGGACACAAAAGACGCGCCAACAATGCAGAGGGTGTATTATCCGCATCCGTGCGTCGCCGAGGATGGCGAACCACCACCGCGACGACCCTTGCAAGTTCCGCCCGGCACATTCATTGGCGATACCACTGTTGAAAGATGCTGCGAATCTGTCACCTATTACATGATAACAAAATAAATGAAAGGAACAAGGGTGCTCCAAGGGGAACCGATTGGAAATATCATGGGAACGAGGGATCTCTGATTACGGCTGGTTGGCATACACCCAGAACAAGTTGTCCGAGCTTGCTGTCAAACCGGCCACGGTCTTGCACAAATGCCGAATGCCGAATGTGGGGTATACCATTATGACACTTTACGCAATTGACGTGACAAGCGCACCTTCGAGACCCTTTCAAATCAGGCAAGTCGTTCCTGCACCCTCTCTTGGCCTCGCCTTGTTCATTGAGTGTCGGTAGGTCATCAGCCTGGGACTAACTCCAACTTCCAATCGTCGTGGATGCGTTCGTGCAGCATCACGAAAATCCCATAATTTCATGTGGTTGCGGTTTGATCACAGATACGCTGCAGTGTCGAACCGCTGGGGAAAAAGCCCCAGCGTTTGGTCTTCGATGTCTCGAGCCTGAGACACATCACGTATTATGGATACCCTTTTGGGGATTGAATTATGGTGCATGTATTTTCATTTCCAGTCGGGTCTGACCATCTCGTACTAACCACCCCGACTTGTAACGTCATGAATGATGATCAGGCATGGAAGCAGCCATGGGCACAACGCCATCTTTCGGTTCATCGTCATGCAGCTATCGCATTATGTTCCGATCATGTCCCGTTTTCGACATTGTGAGAGCGATCCGGGGGTATAAAGAGTTGACCTTTGGGTTCTTCGTTCCGTCGTCCAACGACGCTCTTCCTCAGCTTCCCGCTTTCTCTATTCCAATCACTATGTCCCAACCTTCTCACAGTGCAACTCGCTCCATTTACTATGGCTGGTTGCCCCAGCATCGCGAGATCCACCATGCCTTCCTTGATGAACATGTCAATGGAACCAGGCCCGCCGATGGCACGTTCTACGAGCCGAAGAACCGTTATGTCAAAGATTTTATCCAGGCCATCAAAGGCAGCAATATCATGGAGCCACTTTCGAACGCGATGTTTGAGCAACTCAAAATTTATACCAAGAATCCCGAGGTATGGCAGAATAAATATTACGACGACGCACTGTCAACTGAGTCCTCTTCCTTTTTACTAGTGGAAGGAGGAAGCATCACACCAAGTGGATAGCCTCGACCATTTGGCGGCCATTCTCGACAGCATCGTCGAAACTGGTCCCAAGTTCTGGCGACTCAAGAATTCTAAAGGTGAAGTTATCGGGGAGCCAGTTGGCGTACCAATTCTCGTCGCCCTCGATTTACTCAGCAACACCCCTGCGGCCTACGATTTGTTCCGGTGGAAGGATTTCAACGTCGAGATGAAGAAGTTGTTGAACGGCTGGGGTGACATGCTGAAAACACCGAAGTCTGCTGAGGTATTCGCAGATGCGCACACGGGGTGGTTTTGTCAGAAGGGCCTGGAGATGTTGGAGCAGGGACTCAAAGGCGCCACCTTTGACGATACTTTCGCGCATGATACAGGTATCCCGCTTCCACAAAGATACAAATCCTGGGACTCCTTCTTCACCAGGAAGTTCAGGGACGTCAAGAAGTCACGGCCCGTCGAAAAGTTCGACGGCAGACGGAAGGATTTTCCCGTTATCAACAATGCTTGTGAATCCACCTCTTTACGCGTTTATGACGATGTACAGTTGCAGGACCAATTCTGGCTCAAGGGTCAGAATTACTCCCTCTACGACATGCTTGGCAGCCTTGCGGCCGACCATGCAAAGGGTTTCGAAGGTGGATCAGCGTATCAGGCGTTCCTCTCCCCCCAGGATTTCCACCATTGGAACAGCCCTGTCAAAGGCAAGGTCGTTGCGACCGTCACATTGGAAGGCACATACTATGCCGTGTTACCTGATGAAGGCTCTCCTGGTGATGACGGCTTGCGGAAGGGCGATCCTCACGGTGCCTTGATCCGTTGCCAACCCTGGCTCTCTGTTTCAGCTGCCCGATCCATTTTCATCATTGAGCCGGACAACCAGGAGATTGCCAAGGTTGCGCTCATTGGAATCGGAATGGCCGAGGTTTCTTCATGCGAACCCAGTGCAAAGGTGAAAGGTGCCACGCCTCAGGCTCCCGTACCGGTTGAGGCCGGGGAAGAGTTGGGGATGTTCCATTTTGGTGGATCTACGCACGTTCTCCTCATCAAGCTGAGGCACCCTGATAAGAAGCAGCTCGTCTTCAAAGACATCAACGACATCCAGGTTGAAGCAAATCAGCATCGCTGGATCAATTCCATCATCGCGCGTGTCGAGGACATTCCGTCGGACGATTAAATTCTATGGTAAGTTGCACTTGGCATTTTCGACGTAAGCTCCAGATGGATTGATATTGTTGCTTTCGTAGGATGTTGCTGTTCTTCGTGTTGACTTGTTGTTCTCACCGTGCCTTTTCTGATACGCTTCACCTAGCTTGACTTATGTTGTCCTCTTTTTTGTGCGATGGCGTTGAGCTGAGATTTCCATCCCTGCCTTTTTGTGATCCGTTGTGCTTACGATAACCGTGTTTCGTGACGAGTGTATGTATGATAACCGCGTTTCGTGATGAATGTACGAGTACCAGTGGCCAGTGTTTCAATGCGAGTGTGTCGTGTGTTATCAAAAGTATCGGGCTGGGACGTCGTTGGGCGACGATGACTTGAGTTACAAGTTGGAGGTTAGCTTTTTTCTTTCGTTGCCTTCCACATCGAGGGCGAACATCCAAAGGTCACCAACTCATTATCATGATTTCAAAACCACATCACAGGATTCGTGTATCTATGCGGTGCAAGATTGCGTGGAGTCATCGATCGAAACAAGTAGTACTTACTGTATTTCCACACAAGCCAACCCAGATCCGCGCTGAATGAAGAAGCGACTAAGGACTTTGCGGTTGATACCACCGCGACAGAGGAAGCCGTAACCCATATGACAAAAGCAAAATTATCACTAGGAATCCTAGTTTGCTCGGAAGAATCATATGTTACAGGGTAACTACAATTAACCAGTCACACAGCGCGGTGGAAAGGACCCCAATGGTTTCAATAATAGTATTTAGTAGAGATCGATTGACCTGTCACCGAAGTCAAAAACAGATGAGAACAAATAACTTCAGGACTATCTCTTGCGCGTGTGCGTTCTGCGATCCTCGCGCCATCATTGCCCGGGCCCAGGGAGAGTGGAGGCAGTAACCTTGTCATTGACTACCTGGGTGACCAGATAATCACCTATCCTGTGCAACATTGTTTCCCCACCTTTCTCAAGGACCCACAGTCGCCCATTGAAGCGGGTGAGATGAGTCTCGTAGTCCTGTAAAAGCGGTAAACTGTCTTATTGGTCGAGTATGATCAATATACCGACGGCATGATTGCAGGAGAGGTGATTTTGTAAAGGACATAATTAGGGGATCGATCGAACACAATCTGAGCTAGTGACTCGTTTTATAGCCGTTGTCCCTAGGACAGTAGTCAGGTAAACCCACTGGTGCATTCTTCCCTGGTATCTTTCACCTCTTGAAGCTGACACCTCCAGCACTCGATGCTAGAAGAAAAGAGTTGAAAAGAGAAGATGACGATGCAAAAGCGACACTCCTTCCTCGAATCCTAAATAAGATTGAGAAAGAGCGTTGGTCTTTCCTAGCATGGCAAACACGGCGAGGACTCGGATCCGTTGACACGATGACGGAATGGCACGTCAGCATCTGTGACGAGCCAGCTGACGCCGTGGATCCTGTGGGCGGACATGAGGAACACAGTATAATAGCGTGATTGTGTTGACGACTCGGAGGCGCCGCCTCCGATAGAGGGGAGCGATCACGTGAGCTAGTGACCCTCCGCGGGGAGGTCCTGCCTCTAGCAATATATCGTTGCACCAACTCTTTCGCTAAGTTACCAGAGGGGTCAACCGGTCACGATTGAAACATTCATCCGTCTCCCCTCCTCCAGTCCATGGTCATGGTCATCCCAAGCGTCGCCAGTACGCTGCTGGCCAGACACAAGCCTACTACGGCATTAGCAATGCACTCCCCAAACTCGCTTATGGTGCTGTCGGCATCCAACAGCGGCCAGTGCCCGGCTCTTCACCCCTGAGTGCTGGAGTTGGTGGCCGAGCAGGGTTTCTCCGAACAGCATATCCTACGTCCCCAGAGCCCCAGTTCATCATTTATCCCCCCGACGGCCAGTAGTCGGATCAGTTTGGTCGGATGGGTGTGGGTCAGAAACCGATACAGCTCTACACGAAATTTCTTGACGTCTCCACCCGACTTCCACGAGGTAAATCGACCGCCTCCAGAAATCCCCCTTCCCCCCAATTCGTGTATTACGTTGCCTTATGCGAACGCGGAGCATAGATACTACCAGTGGTGTACCTTGAACGCCAACCCGACGTAGTCTTCTTTTCAAAGATGCCGCTGGAGCGGGGCGGCGATACACCACCTACGCTCGTGATCAACCCCTTACCGTTATGTGAAAGAAGGCGAGTAGCCCGTGCTATTGGTCACAGTGATCGCGCAATGCAGGCGTTCCACCGGGGCGGGCCGGAGACCCGCACCGTGTCAGAGAGGAGTCACGGTGGAGCTGGGTCAGAGGGGTGGCAGCCTGGAGTCCATACGGATGTTGCCGGGTTAGGTTTAGTAGCGTCGTCCCTTCTCAGAGCGCGTCATGCGCGGGGGCCATTCCATCTCTTCTCCTGCCCGGTCCAGCGTTGCAGAACATACATTAATCCATATGTTCAATTTGTCGATGGCGGAAACGGGTGCGTCGCCTGCAGTCCTATTTTTCGGAACTCGGTTGAATTTGTCCGTGCGACCTGGAACTACTGATTCCTCTATCTTGGTCGTCTCCGATGTTGATAACGTCTTCCTTCCTAAACCAATGGATCTCCTCGTCAATCTGGCAGAAACAACGGCGTCACTGGAATCTCTTCTCGGAAGAATTAATATTCCAGGATAACCAAACTGTCGGGACTCGGGAGCGCTCTTGGTCCTGCTCTTCAAGCAGGTCTCAAGTTGATGGTGTATATATCCACTATACTGAGCATTTGTTTACCCGACGGCACTGAAGGCTCCAATTGGCGGGAAATTTGTCGCTTTGTCTGCTTCCTTGTCTAACTTTGGTGCTGGTGCTCTCAAAGATCGCGAGGACCCCCCTCCAAGGTACGAATCACATGCCTATTATCCTGCAAGAGTTCTCATAAGTACCACGGGAAGGAATCCTCGCCACTTCAAGCAGCATTACCGTTTTACAAGACCTTTGCAATTCAATGCTCGCGGGCGCGGCGTTATTGGCAAACAAGGCCGTGGAGCGTTCGCTCACACGCAAGTTTTAAGACAGTAGAGATATAATTCTGCAATGCTTGGTGGACATCCTGTCGTACAATAGTAGTATGACGGCCGCTGGCAGTGCCACTGCATAGTTGCTGTTTCCGAGAACCTAAAAATGCTTCCTGTGTTGGTTCTTGGACTACTGAAGAACGTAAGGTCTCCACTTATGGTGCTCCATTGAAGATGGGATGCTGAAACGTGACGTCGCTGTTGTGATAGGACGGTATCCAGCAGAGCGCCCAGATTACCCCAGATTGCACACGCGCTCCTTACTTCGTTGCCTTCACAAACTCTCATTCCCTACATCTATCCCACGTTCTATTCACTGCAGGTTCGTTTGTTCTACATCACTACTTAATGATTTAGCCTGATTCAACGCCTGCAGGCAGGGACCGCTGGGGAGAACGATATCATTATGTCAACACCCCTGCCCTTGACGTCTGAGCACCTTGAACGACATGGTCTGTTTCTGGTAGAGGATGGCCAGACGATCTTGTGGGTTGGTCGCGATGCAGTGCCGCAGCTGATCTTGAATGTATTCAACCTCCTCAACTACGAAGTCTTTCATGATGGCAAGAAACGGTGTTATACTTGCATTACAATGTGAATATAAGCTCACAAGCTTCTAGTTCTTGAAAACCCATTCTCACAATGGGTCAACGCCATCGTCCATAAGACCCGCGAACCGCGCAGAGGCGTCGTCAAGGAGGATGGCGAACCACCATTGCGACTGTGTGTACTCAATTGTCTGATGCAAGACCGTGCGGACGTGTTGCCGAGTTACCAGCAGTTTATCAACCAACTGATGGAAAAGATGAATGAGGCCAACAATTTTTGAAGGATCCAAGCGACGTGTTTGTTAGAGTGGCGTTGCTGGTGCAGAGAATGGATGATCCGATAATGTGCTTGAGCCCTTTTCTTTTTTCCGTGATACATTTTATTTTCCCGTCGGATTTCAATTCACGACGGTGCAACATCGTCGGACATGACATGCAGAGTGTGCGTTCTTTCATAGGAAAATGAACTCATTGATGTATTGGTGATTGTTACTTACTCTCAGATGGCATGACGGGGAGCTAACTTAGTAGAGCACCTCAAACCTTCAAGTTGGAAGTCTGGTTCGTCGGCTCTGAGGAGACCCTTGCAAGCTCCGCCCGGTGACACATTAGGGCGAATCCGTCACCTGTTACTACATCATGACAACATTTGAATGAAAGGAACAAGGGTGCTCCAAGCCTTGGAACCGATTGGAAGCGGTCTTGGAACGGCGGGCCCAACGACTCGGTATCTGAGCGCCGAGCTCATTGGCTAGTCATTGGTGCATGCCCAAAACAGGTTGGTCAAACCGGCCACGGTCTTGCACGATCCCGAATGCCGATGTGGGGTACTACTTACCCAACTCTGGCCCTTCATTCCATGACAAAAGCGTACAATTAATGGAGCCTGCTGCATTTAAATTGAAACTCAGCTGACGAGACTAGCACTTACGGACTTTTCGATTGAGAAGCTTCTCTCACCACAGGACGTTTCAAACCAGGCAAGTTCAAGCTATTCCTGCAGCCTCTCTGAAGTTCCCGCCTTGTTTGTCGGCGGGCCATCAGCCTAACTCCAACTTCATATCGTGCGTTCGCGCCAATGCTCAACGTTCAACTTCCTGTCACAGGTTGCAGTTTGATTACTGACACGCTGCAGTGCCAAACCGCTGAAAAAAAAAGTCCCATCCTTGGCCTTCGATGCCTCGAGATGCATCATGTATTATACCCTTTTGGAGATGGAATCGTGGTCCGTGCATGGTACTCATTTCTAGTTTGGAGAAGGTTTTAGATCGATTCTAACCATCCTCGTACTATCCGCCCCCGGGAGTCTTTCGCCTCCGGAGCTTGGAACGTCATGGTCAGGCTTGGAAGCAGCCACAGGCGCATCCCCATCTTTTGGTTCATCGTTATTGGGTTACTGCTTTACGCCCCGTCCATGTCCTGTTTTCGGCTTAGTGAAAGTGGTCTGGGGGCCTGGAGGTATAAAGAGTCGACTTTTTCCACCATCCAACAACGCTCTTCCTCAGCATTCCACTTCTCTATTCCAACCACTATGCAGAAAAAACCTTCTTACACACCTCGTTCCATTTACTATGGGTGGTTGCCCCAGCACCCCGAGATCCACCAGGCCTTCCTTGATGAGCATGTCGTTGGCACCATACCCGCCAACGGGGAATATGACCCGAAAGACCGCAATGTGAAAGCGTTTATCGAGGCCATCAAAAAAAGCAATATCATGGAGCCCCTTTCGAAAGCGATGTTTGAGCAAATCGAAATTTATACCAAGAATCCCGAAGTATGGCAGAATTAATTCATGACGCATTGTTAACTGAGTCCTCTTTTTCTAGTGGAGGGAAGAAGCTGACCATCAAGTGGTTAGTCTCGACCATTTGGCGGCCATTCTCGACAGCATCGTCGCATCTGGTCCTAAGTTCTGGAAACTCAAGAATTCCGAAGGCAAGGTGATCGGGGAGCCAGTTGGCGTACCAATTTACGTCGCCCTTGATTTACTCAGCAACACCACTGCAGGCTATGATTTGTTCCGATGGAACGATTTCAACGCCGAGACGAAGAAGTTGTTGAACGGCTGGGCCACTGACATGCTGGAAACGCCGAAGTCTGCCGAGGTGTTCACCAATGGGGACGAGGGGTGGTTTTGTGAGGATGGCCTGAAGATGTTGCAGCAGGGACTCAGAGGCGCCACCTTTGACGACACTTACAATACCGAACTCCCACCACCAAGGAGATACAACACCTGGGACTCCTTCTTCACCAGGACGTTCAAGAATGTCTACCCCCCGTTACGCCCCGTCGAAACGCTCCGCCGCAATGGGGTTGATGTTCCCGTTATCAACAATGCCTGCGAATCCACCTCTTTACGCATTGCTGATAATGTACAGTTGCAGGATCAATTCTGGCTCAAGGGTCAGAATTACTCCCTCTACGACATGCTTGGCAGCCTTGCGACCGAGCACGCAAAGGATTTCGAAGGCGGATCAGTGTACCAGGCGTTCCTCTCCCCCCAGGATTACCACCGTTGGCACAGCCCTATCAAGGGCAAGGTCGTTGCGACCGCCAAAGTAGATGGCACATACTATGCCGTGTTACCTGATGAAGGCTCCCCTGGTGATGACGGCTTGCGGAAGGGCGATCCTCACGGTGCTATCGTTCGGTCCCAAGCCTGGCTCTCCATTTCAGCTGCCCGATTCATTTACATCATTAAGCCGGACGAGGACTCGGAGATTGCAAAGGTTGCGCTCATTGGAATCGGAATGGGCGAGGTTTCTTCAGTCAAACCCCGTCCAGATTT
>JBBPPG010000399.1:0-25636 GCA_038091855.1 Leccinellum luteum | reverse complement strand
CTGACTCGAGCCGGCTCAAACTGACTTGGAGCTGGCTCCAGCCGGCTAGAGCCGTGACTAATGAACCTATCAACTCCGAGGTGACTATTCGGCTAGCGGCACGGAGCCTAGCCGTGTGGCGGCGGCTCTTATGACACAGCCTAGCCAGATGTAGCTACAGCCACCCAAAGCCATAGCCGACTGCGACTAGCCGAGCCGCGGCAACACTACGCACAGGGCACCTACCACTCAACAAACACCTACACTGCATCAAACGGGCCGACAAAGCCGACTGCCCACACTGTCCCAAGATACCGGAAAATGCCAAGCACATCATTCTTGAATGCCCTCAATACACAAGAGAGCGTCACATACTCAGAAATAAAATGAGAAGGGACACGGACAATATTGCCATCCATCAGGAAAAATCATGTAATCCATAAATGCCTATAGGTTGCTATTTTTGGCTATTATTTGCTATATCTACCATATGGTGCATATGACCCAAAGGCAAAAGTCCCCCTTTAAATAGCATCATATAGCATAGCTATAGCAGGGAAGAGCACCATAAAGCAGACCTTTGGACAGGCCTGCATTACTACCTGCAATAGGTATAAAAATTGCGTCAAAGGGAAAGGTCAAATTTTTTCTGGGACTTTTCTATTTGATGCTATTTTTCACCCTTTGCACACGTATATCTTACATCTCACTGGCATATGAAGCTAGAGAAGTAGAATAAATCCGTATTCAATCAATCGCAGGACATGGTGAAGAAATAGATATTGTACTAATTTAAGCTATCACCATCAAATATTGTAGTCTGTTTAGCCTTGGCCTCTAAACTAGCGAAATTGAATGACAAGGTGGACGGAGCAGCTGCTTGAACACTAGTGGCAAGAAATGAATTAACAGCATGGAAAGAAAATGAAAGACGCACCCAATCTCCTCCTGGATCCTCCTCTGGACCATTTGGAGGTACGATGGACACTTTGCCTCAAACTGCTTGAGTAGAGTGAGGTAGTGCTCCCATCTAAGTTAATAATTGGATAGGAAAAGGAAACTCAGAAAGACAAAAACACTTACCGTGTCCGAAAGAGAGAATCATTGAACTCCAGAACTGCGCCGTTGATCATTCCAGTGAGGACACAGTCAACCTGCAAGGTCGAATGTCAGCCACTCAACAGGCAGTATAAGCAAACTTACCGCTGTAGCCACTAAGGCCAGTTGGGAGATGGGTATGTTGAGGTACGGATTGGAGTGTGTAGAAGTCCCCAACCTGGTTCCCTCACCACGCTGTCCCCACCATTGGGCCTTGATGAGCTGGGGGAAAATCGGATGGGCCCAAGGCCCTTCATCATCACAGGTACGTTCCTATGGTCCAGTCACTACATTGCTCAAGGAATGAATTTCTCACTTACTTTGATGTTGACACCGCTGTGCAACATTTTCCCCTCCTCGACCAACCACTTAATGGAGGATACTAGCTCATCTCCCTTGAGGCCACTAGGTAATCCGTAGGCATGAGGGACTGCGAGGCGAGCCTTAGCAACTAGCTCGCCCCGTACCTGCGTAGCTCCGCCCCATGCCTACATAGATTTTCAGTGATGTGTAGCTGTAAAGCTGAAAACTTACGTAGTCAATGAGATTCTTTTTTTTGTCCAGGTCCTCCTCCAGAGCCTTCAAGAGTGCGTTGAGAGCCTTGTCCTTCTTGCCAGCTTCTGCTAGGGCGTTCCAGCACACCTCCTCCTTGTGGATGGCCAAAGGAAATGCATCAGTGAGAGAGACGAAACGGCGCACTAACCCATGGCCGAGCTTGGCAATGCGAGCGGAACGCGGGGTGGAGAAGGAGGAGAGCTTGACTTTTTGTCCTTGACGGTTACAGGCGGGCATGGACTTTTTTACGTCCTCTTCCTCCCTGGGTCCAACGACAATCTATCAGAACAGATAGCATTAGCACTAGTTCCAAGTTATTAATGAACAATACCTCATCTCCATCGCTGTTCTCGTCCCCCCCTCCCCTGCCCCCTCTGATTCCACCTTCCCCCTCCCCTTCCCCTTCGACCTCAGCTTGCGAGTCTCCCTGGCCTTCCTCTTCTTCGTCACGTTGTTCCTGTTCTGGCTGTTCCTCGTCTTCATCCTGCAGTGGATCTGGGTCTTCCGTCCATAAATCATCCAGATACATTGCCCCTTCACGTCGTAGCCTTTTGGGTGGCCGGGGAGTCTCATTGTCAGAGTCAGTGTCTCTGTCATTCTCTCGCTCCCTTGCAAGCAGTGCTGCCGTTTTCTTACGGCTAGCTGGGTAGCAGTACTTGTTTCTATAGTCGTTAAAAAATAGAAGACAAAAAACTTACCTTGTTTCTCTGCCTCAACCTTGGCAGCCTCGACCGCCTTTTTCTTCGCTTTCAGTTCCTTGAGGGCCTTGGCCTCGGCCATGGTTAATCCTGTCTTGCTTTGCCTCTCACTGGCTCTAGTGGAAGGGCTGGCAGCACGTTTTTTGGAGCCAGAGGCACGGGTGGACAGAGGCATCCTGGTCAGAGTGAATGGTGGAAGACTGGAAGAGTGAGCGAGAAGGGAAAAATTCCTCGCCTACCTTGCACTTTATACCTCGATTCTCGCCGATCTGGAAATCGACGGGGCTCGATCGGCATATTTACCACATCAATCACAGCCTTCTTCCGATGTGAACGGGAGCTCTATTAGTCACGCTACGTCCAAAGAAACAATGGTATTAGTTGGAATCAGCCAATGCAATGGTACAGTAGGGCTGAAAGATACTTCTAACGATAATACTGACTTGCAGACCATCCATTCTTTCCTGACATCCACCTCTCGAATGCACGATCACTTTGGAGTACAAAGGATGCCCGAGTGCCATCATATTCCAGGTTGTAGTGTGTGGCCCTATCTGACTGGAATGCAGCAAAGTCACCATTTCTCAATTCTAGAACTAATCCTGGCTCCTTAAGAGCAAGAGCGCCTCCCTGGAACTGCCCAACGGCAAGAACGAGACACAGAGATTTATCACCGACATCTCGATGGCCTTGTGTACGGACATTGATGTTCAGAACGAAAGAGACGAACGGCGACACGATACTTCCTGGTTGTCCTGGCAACGATTCCACAATCTTCACCATGGCTTCGTATTCAGTAGGCAGCTTTGAACGTAACTGTCAGCTCCATTTTAGCTCAAGCAATCTCATCGAGGTTGGTTCAAGGAACTTACTACATCTTCCACCCAGATGAACACGTCCTTGAACGCCCTGCACAGATCATCGTACAGTTGTTTGTACTCTTCAAAGTCCCTGGACATGTAGGGCAAAAGCTGAGTCGTGTTGGTTCTTGTCACGTCTGTTCTCTGCATTTCACGAGGATGGATGTCGACTGGTGCACCTTGGCCCTAGAAGGCTAACTATTGAGCTCTTTTAGGTTCATGGACTGATATGTAATGACTCACGTCTGTCGTGTATCTGTTGTACCATGAAAAATGCAAACCCTCGAAGGGTCTGTCATCTTCTTTCGACCGCCAAACAAGTATATTGTCGTCCCCAAGGCATGCCACAAGCTTGGCCGTCAACGTCTCCTTCAGACGGGCAGGCATTGCATTGCAAATAAATGCCATCAGCGTGCCATCATGGTTGCGAATATCAAGTCCTCTGTCAGAGCAGATTGATTAGAGAGTCAAAATGAAACATAAAGAATGTTTGATATTAACGTACCCTTCAAACGATGCCATTGGGATACGGATATACGAGTCAGTATCCTTCTTGTGACCTCCGCAATAAAAGCCATCTAGCTTTGAATGAGGGTTGAGTAATTATATCTGTACCGCCTTGAATATGACCCACTTACCAACGTCCTTAAGTGTGTAGTATCCTTGGCCATTGCTCCCTTTGCAGCCTCTTTCCGTTGTCCTTCTGTCCACACGGCATTTTCAACTGGATTGGGACTACACGGGTTAGAACGATTAGCCGGGCAGCAAGGATCGTAAGTGGTTTGAATGGTGGCGACACGGAAGTGAAGTGAAGGCTCCGGTGTTGAGGGCGCTGCGGGTGAGGGCATCGTGGACTGAGGTGACGGTAACAAACGTGGAGGTGTGGGGGTACATGGCCGAGTGGACGTATTCGGCGTCAAACCTGAAGGGGGTGTAGAATGGGAAGGTGAAGGTGTGGGAGCGGGCAACATGCCTGAGGGGGGTGAAGGGTGGGATGGTGAAGGTACGGGGGTGGGCAACATGCCCACAATCGGATGTCCTGTTGAGTGGAGAAGTATGCGTTCCTTGGTAGACATGTCAACGGTGGTCCTGCAAGAAGCCCAGGCTTTGCGGCCTCGTTTGGGTAATATAAATGACCTGAAAGTTGAGCCGACGCTACAACGTCAGACAAGCCAGGGACTCACTTCATTCTGAGCCTATCGAACAGGCAATCTGAAGCCCCGAAGTCCGTACAATCCACCAAGTCATATCCCTCCACCTCGATTTCAAACGGTAACTCTTGGCGCATTTCAGCGATGGTAGGTATGATGGCCTGGTCAATCAACATTCTCTGCGCTGAAAGATTGAAGTGAGTAGACGCCTTACAATAAATTGACAGAAGAGAAACCCTCACCCTCTTTCACTTTCCTAGGTTTCCTCAGCATCTCTCCGACCAGATAAGCTACCTCATGGGCTGCCTTGGCTACTTCCCAGCGCAACTCGAGTCCTGCCACTAGGACTAGGAGGTATATTGATCCACCCGCTGCGAGTCGAGCATACCTCTTTCCAAATGCAATCCACTCAATAAAGGTTCGGGAATGGGGAGCAAACGGGAGGTCGGCGACATATGTATGGTAGATGTTGTTGTATGAAGTGGGCGGTGATGTCATATCGCTCAACCTATGAGGCTAGATATTAGTGTAATTGAAAACGAGTCAGACAACAAGTAGTCACCTTTCACACTTGAACGCGAGCTGTATAAAAGAAAGCATCACGAGAAAACTCATGCCAGTTTCCTTGCTTCTGAAAGATACGCAACGCCAGACGATACTTGGAAGGTCCTGCTTTCTGGGATCGCGACTCTGGTGTGCACAGCAGTACAAAAGAGCATCGCGGATAGAGCGCAGCCATCCTCGAGGGTTGTAGGATGATGAAGCAAAGGTAGGAACCGAAAGCGCTGCCAAAAGAGCATTGGCACTGATGTTGGAGGACAAACCCACATACTCGTTTGCACGCCATCTCGCTGGGGCTGCCAAGATCACCCCATTTCGACGGCACGCAGAACTCCGACTACGTTTATTTGCTTGTTGGGGTTCCACGTTATCGTCTTTGTCCTCGTTGCTTGGCGTACCAGAGCGTTGGAGACGTTCTTGAAGCAACAAGGAAGAGGCGGAAGGAGAAAGAGCTTGGAGGCCTTGCACTAAGAGGGTGATCTCCGTACTTGATAAACTGATTGTGAGCATGCCGCGCCTACAAGGAACTTCAATAAGTTGAGAAGGCAGAGCGTGGGAGAACATTAAGCAATCACACGGGTAAAGTCGGTTAGGAGGGTGAGGGAAACACACGACGTAATATTCGACGTCGCGTGCACAATGAAGAGTATTGTAGTCACTATCAAAGGATTTGACCAACACTGCCAGGGAGATTTTTGGGACTTCACAGAGCGTTGGGTGTTCCGTCGATGCCAAGCCACTCACGTCATCGTCGACGGGAGAAATCAAAGTGCTTTCCTGGCACTTTCAATGCATGAAGGAGATGTACCGCATATCATCACAACATGGATAAATGACCGGAGAGAAAGTATGACGATTATATTGGTGGAGACAATAACATCGATGCGCGTTAGAACTGGCGAATCATGACCTGACATCGAGGGCGGGATGATATACCCCAGCTGTCTCCAATGTCAACGGTAAGTCTTCTTCCTTAGAGACCCGATCATCCTCACCTAGCCTAGGCCAATGCCGCCGAAATCTCGTCCACGGTTTGCCAATATTCGTAGATTGCGCGGATAAACAACTTGTCTGCAACATCGTCCGTGCACGTTTGAGGGTATAGACACGAGTTCCCGGACGGGTCACAGTAGGGACAGTAAGGAGATGACCATGCGTCGTAGTAGCTGAGACGGACGGCACTGTCGGTGTCTCCGACAGTGCCTTGAGCGTGGATCACTTCGGAAGTATGTCAAAGGAGGAACTTGAAGGTCCACATGCATACCATCATTCAATAGATCCTTCATTCACAGGCGCAAGGTGAAATGGCGTCAGAAGAAGGTAAAAGCAGTCGAGCACAAGGATGCTTACTTTGTAGACGTCTACTACTTGACTGGTTAAGCGAGCCAGTGCGTGCCAGCGCACACTCACTGGCAACGACTAGTGGCCCGGTTCCCATTGCAGTCCGCACAGATGCGCAAACTGACTCGACATCGCCCTGGTCACGACGGACCGATGACAGGCGAACATGATTCCTCTCTTCTTGCCATCCTTTCCTTGATTGCGAAACACTGAAAGAAGTTCTAATATCACAGCACACCCACAGGCATTACGGATGAGTGGTGGCTGCGATATTTTGTTCCGCGGTGCAGAACGTTTCCTAGCGTTTAATTGTTTCCCAGGCCCACGTCTCCCTTCCACCTTGACATAGTCTCAAAAACTCGGGGAATGCACGCAAGTAATGTGGTCATCGCGAAAAAAAAACGAAAAAGTGCCGTGGGCTTTGTATAGCGAACCGCCCTTGATTCGATGGCGAGGCGGGCACGGAGAATGGAGGAATGGTCTCTGCGAGATTCCTGACAGTCGCTCCCAGCGACTTGGCGTCGACCCTCAGCGCACTGCACACACCACTAACAACGTGACAATGAGAACCGACGATCGGTGGGCTAACAAGGAGTACCTCCACTCTCATCTCGGGTGCCTGCCGTCACGTCACATATCACGAGTCAGATCTCGAGATCAATGTTTCTCGTATTTCAACTCACCTGCCAGGAAACGACACCCACTACTCTGCTCACGATGGGTATGTTTCGATCGACCCGGATGGCATTCGAAAAGTCCACTACACGAGGGTATTAGTTTATAAGCACCAGCCCAAACAACTGTTACAACTCAAATCACCCACCCAGTTTCAGTCGCGTTGACCAACAGGTTGTCGCTCCGGACACCAAGGTGAGAGCTCTAAGGGGTGATCCAGACCATGTGGAATCCTACCCGACAACGCAGAAAGGGACTCGTCAAAACAATTTAGAGAATTGATAAGCGAGAAAGAAACACTCACATTGCTGGCAAACCGTCCCACCAGTATCTCTGGTATAACGAGGCCCTCTGCAACCAATCCGATCACGTTCGCGAGTGACCCTTCCACGAGTTCCATCCTTCGGGGTACTGGTTCAAATTCGAGCCTATGTAGACAGCATCGAGAAGGAGTGAATGTTCATGGTCCAAATTCTTGAGTAGGGAGATGTCACAGTAACACCGACACTGGGTTGTTGGCCAAGCGATAATTATCTGAGAGGGAAAGAGGCGGAGCAACGGGCGGTATCCGCTTGATGCTCTCTCAACGCCGATCAGTCCAAGACACTTATTTACAAGCGGTACCCATAGCCAATCACCGTGCTCTGCGTGGTGTTGTCACAGATGCGGACGAAGTTGTTGTAGCCGCCGGAATGGCGCTCACACTTGCAGAAGTGGCTGTACCAGGCGGGCAAAGGGCTGTCGGCATGGGTGAGCTGACGGCGTCCCAAGCGTTGGGGTAGCTGCACCCTTACACCTCTATAGATGCCAACGCAGTAGCAGCGGAGTCATACCATCCGCTGTCGATGCTGACAGTTGGGATAGGACTGAACGTAGAGGGAGGGAGGGAGGGAATGGCGCTCGTGGATGTGTAGGTGGGCAGAAGTTCTTGGTTTGCACCCGACGTCAGACCATTTATGGATAAAGGGGGATAGTGGTTATCGAGCTTGTAGCAATAGTGCCAGCACCAGCACCACCCATCTGCCATCTGCCGTCATTGATATTGACCAGCAAAGGGCTGTCGCGAGACTCCAAGTGCCGTCCGTGGATCCGTGCGTATCCATCCATTTTGCAGACCAAGTCCAAACCGTATTCGTGGTGGACGAATTCCCGACCTACCACTCGTCAACGATTGCACTTTCGAGAATAATAGAGAACATGAGCAAACCTTCCAGGTCCAAAAGAACCAATTTTGAAGCGCGTCCACCTTCATCGTTTGATTCCCTTGAGATGAATCCAGATACAGTGACCACGACGAAGGGTATCAGTTTCTTGATGCTTACTCGCGGTCCATCCGCAAAAGAGGGAAAGATATGAGCAGCAGACAAAGAACCGCTATCACCTTTGGCGATCTCTTCATGAAAAAGGACGGTGGGCCGCGAGTTGTGAGGTACGGGTGCAGTTGCACTAGAAGTGGATGGTTGATAGGCGGTATCGATGCGTTGGATTCCGGCGAGGGTGCCTCTGGAGGGTGCTGACCTGTTGCTTCTTCGCCATCACTCTTAACTAGTGACTGTTGATGATAGGCAATTGGCCAAGCATCTGATCAGAAAGGTTGGGGGGGGATAGGTTGGGTGGAGGTGAAGGTGGACTGCCTGAAAATTCCCAGTCTTCCTTCTTGGGAGAAACATAAGCAGGGGGAGGCTCTGCAGACTCCTCTCCAACGAAGGAATCTGATGATAAATTCGTGACATAGTATTTTCCTGGTGAGCGTCTGTAGTGGTACCGACATAGGCCCCAGCCTTGGACTTGCCATGGGCAAGGGAATGATACGGCAGAGGGCGAGGGTAGGGCGTCGTCCTTGACATCCATAGGATCATCTGGACTCAGAAGGCAGGGCGGGCAATGGGGAACGTGGTGAAGGTGGGGTATCTAGACGGGACGCGGTGTTGGCGAGACGGGACGGTATTCTACGTCTGTCGATAGCAATTACCCAAGGTGACGCATTCGTCGAGTCTGCAACGCACCTAGTGGGAGTTCGTGGCTCGTGCCACCTCGATGTTCTGCCCTGCTTGGACCTAGTGGTACGCCCAACCCCGCTAAGTGTTGTTCGGCGAGGACGGTGAGGGTGTGTTGCGGGGGAGCGAGGACGAGGGAGCGACGGCGTGCGTGCAGTGTCACGAGGGATATCGTTTGCGACGTGGTGGTGGTTGATTCGTAGGACCGGGGGTCGTACGGATGACCTCTGTCACAATCACTTTCTCGTAGGTGCTCCCTTGACGGTAGTCGTCTGTCCCGGAGGCTGTCGGGGTCTCTGTCCCAGGCGTCGGACCCTAAAGTGCCCACACGACGACTAATATTGCAGCGGGGGGTTCCTGTCGTCTGGAGGGAAGCGAGAGAATGGGGAACGGAGGACGGTAGGGGCACCTTTGGGTTGAAGGGAAACCCCATCTTTAACTCGACCGCTGTCAAGTCCCGTAACGCGTGTCACCGGTCCGCATTAGAGTCGGAACCCGAACGAGGGACATCTTGGTCAGATGAAACGGAGGGTGGGCGACGGTGATGGCGCGTTCCTATGCTGGGCGGAGAGGAGGCAAGGGTAAAGGATCCTTAACCTAACGAAAAGCAAGTCACATTAGCACGACGGTCTACTCGGGTAAGCATGTGCGAACCTTCGCACACCACTTTATCCTAATGAAACCTAATGAAACCCGCTTCCAACCACTACAGTCGACATGGATTAGTTGGATGACTATCTTGTTGGTGCTTTTGCTAGTTCCGTCTGTTTATGAGAGGTGTGCGCGGACGCCATCTTCAGTTTGACGCCAATGAGCTTGTGGAGAGCACGTCACGAAGAGTTTGTCGCGGTCGGAAATGATCTGCGTTGGAAGAAGAGGGGCGTGGGTTCTTTGGTGGAAGTGTTGTCCTTTCAGAACACGAGGTGGCGGCGTGAAGGCGATCTGTGAAGGCGAGGATCATATTTGAAACTGAAAAGAGGCGGACGGAGGAAGAAAATCGGGAGAAACAGCGAAATAAAGAGACGAACCGGCAGAAGCAATCTCCAAACGAAGACAAGCTGAGGGCTTGTGCGTCGAGAGAAGAGATGTTCACCATCGTAGGCGCTTGCTGCATGGAATGGAAAAGGACCAGCCACAAGGCTGGAGAGCGGCGAGTTGGTTGGAGAAAACCGACTCTCGGAAAGTTTGAGGGACCATAACCAAGGCCGGTCTTCAACAACGTCGACGGGGATGGCGATGACGATGACGATGAGAGTGAAAGTGGGAACGAAAGCGGCGGTGACGCTAATAAAGGACGGAGGCCTTGAGGAATGATTAATCGATTAAGATGATCGATGACGATGGATAAGCTATATAATTATAATTATGCTAATCTAAGATTGAAATCACCGGTGTCATGCTCCTCATGCTTTGGTAGGATAGGGACACTGGTCGAATGGTTGGTCACGATGAGATTGAGATATCCCGCCCACCGCCGTCTGCATGCCACCGCTACTGCGCCTCTAATCCACCGGCAACTTTGCTGAGATCTTTGCAATAACTTCAGCTATTTCCCTTCGACCAAGCACCGTATGGGTGACCTACAAACCGTTGGTTCATTCCACTTAGTGTTAAATGAACTGGAAGATGGTCAGCGGGTAGAGAGTTCGAGGTCCTGTATGTGCCAAAGTCGAAGTGCATAGTGAATAAATACCACGAAGCCAGCCTTGAAGAGTGAACAAGTCCACCCAGTACTACAACGGCACCATCTTCGTACTAGTAGAGTCCCATTGGACCTGTAAGTATTTCATGTTGAGCTGAACGTACCTAAGACTTAGGCCCCGGACTGCGATGTCACATACACCTTCCCCGGGCCGACGCCTACGGGCATACAAGTGAGGAGGAGGGGCGAGGAGAGGTAGGGCGACGTACGGAGGTCACGATGCACGAACCATCTGTCGGTGGATCGTCGTACGGTAACTTTGATGTCTGTTGTTTCGTCTGCGCCAAGGTGTATCTGTCTATGTGGACGTGGTATCGTCGAAGAAGAAGATTGTTACATAATGGTCACGCCAGGACAGCGATTGGAGTGGACGTTGGTCTTCGAGCCCCTCTCATTCTCGTTCTCGTTCGGCTGGATGAGCTCCAGGGATTCCTGATTCTATACCTCGCCGCAGAATTGTCGTTCGTCCTCTTGTGGATCGACAGCAGAGTCACGAAGTCCTCGCCAAAGGCGTCTACGGGAGATGCGAGATAATCATCTGAGTTAATTCGAGAAGGGCGGGTTGAGGAGGAGGATCACATCGAACCTAGCGAACGGGGGTGTTGGAGCAGTAGATAGCACGAAGGGGGCTGCGTACGTGTCGACTTTTTTTTTTTTTTTGAGGTTGAGCAGGCCCTGTTGCTTGGGACACCTGTATGTGTGTGAGGGAAGCGCGTTCGGGGGAGGACAAGAAGGATTGGACGTACTCTTCAAAGCGCCGCTAGAGCTCTGCTCCGATGAGCCAATTCTGTGGTCGTTTCCCGCTGTCGACGTATCACTGCGAGTGGTCGTGGCCCATTGTCTCTTCCTCGGGACGTAGTTGGGATAACGTGCGAGCCTGGGGGGCGAGAGAGAGGGCGAAGGAGAGGGAGAGGGAGAGGGAGAGGGAGAGGGAGAGGGAGAGGGAGAGGGAGAGGGAGAGGGAGAGGGAGAGGGAGAGGGAGAAGGAGAGGGAGATGCAGAAGGGGACGGGACGAGGGGAGGTTCGAGGTTGTGGAGCGGGGAGTAATACATGGATGTGACGGCAGTTGTTTCGCTGTGCGAGCGAGGAGGTTTGAGTGTGTGGCGAGGAGGATATCAGTATGTATTTTTTTGATGGATATCGCTTGTGAGACGCATAGCGTGCCGTCACGATCCCCGACGCCCACGAAGGTGGGGAGACTCGTCCCCGAGACCCGTGGCTGCCTCTCCACAATATAGAGCAACTGGGTAGAGGACTCGTATAACGTGATGGTGGAGTATAGTCGGGAGGAAGAGTGTGCCTGGAAGAGTGCACACTGCGATAACGCCCCCGTCACCTGGCATAACACAGACACTACGTGGAAACACCCTTCAGAGCGGGGAGTGCTACCGTCGTCAAAGGAATACATACTTGTTGTTCCATTAAGTCATGCAAGTTCATGCCACTTCCGCTGTCCTCAAAGCTAAGCCGAGACTCCCCGGGAATCACAGAGGGTGGTACAGGTCCATTCAGGAAAAAGGAAGTCTGGTCCACTTCGGTGTTCCTTCTCAGCGAGTCCCTGAATAATCCCGATTGGAAGAAGGACGGATTGAGATTGCTATACGAATCATGCTGATTGTTGTTCGACATCGTCGTGGCGAGGTTCGGGCGTGGTGTTTAGCCCCATTCTGAATTGGCCCAAAGATGATCGAGATAGTCCCGACAAAGCCGGCACAGGAGGGTAGGAAGACGTCTTCTCTCTCCGAGCTTGTCGAGGGCTAGACTTGACCCAGAAAGAAAACCGCTACCTCGAACGTCTTGACTAAACCACTCTCTCTGACGTCCTCGCTCCCTTCCCCTTCCCCATACTCTTTCTCGCTCCCGTTCCCGCTGTTGTCTTGTTCGTTCATCTACCTGCCAAGTATCCAGATGAAACAGCCGATCAATCAACCCTTCCCTTCCTTCCGACTGTCTGCGTCTCCGCGGGGAACTCCGATAAAGAACCCTGCAGCGATATCATCGTTGACCCTATCCTGTTCGTGATTGACGACAACGCGTGCATGGCACCAAACGGTAGGAAATCCGAGCTTGTCGTAGTGCCTGTTACACTGTCCACGTTGCCCCGACGCGCTTTCCGACACGAGTGAGCTGGACGATGGGATGGATGACCAAGGGAGTGGGATCGGATGGGTGTGCGTGGACGTCCTGATGGGCCTGGTCGGCGTTGAGTGTAGTCATGGTGGGCGCAGGGCCCCTCGACCTTTTGTCACGGCTTCCTGATGCATATGGGGGCGCTGGCTCTGTTGGTCAAAAGTATCACTCAATTTGCGGGCCCATGATCTTTATGATAGCACACACACCTGCAACAGAAAGGTATCGGGACGTGGTGTTCTCTCGCACGCTCGATGGCCTGTTTCGGTCTTGGATGATTCACCAATGTAAAAGACATCGAACACAGAGTAAAGGGGCTCCCGCTCAATGAAATGCTCCCTGGTGACTCTATTATGATCACCAAGTTGAGTCTGCGACGACAGGAAACGTGAGGAGATATGTGAATGCGGAGAAGCCCAGAATTTACGTGGATGTTCGCACCGATGATCCGCCGGGCGAGAGGTCTCATGATCCAGAATCAGGAAACGGCTTTCGACACCCCTCCTGTACGGCCATGGTCGTGGAAGTGGGAACGGGCGGATGGTTTGCGTTGGTATTGGATGAGGTACTGGAAACCTTTTTGGGAGAACTGCTAAGGTTGGGTAAACGTCTGCTTGCAGATTGGAAACTGAAAATGAACAAGGTCGGTGAACGAACAAGGCTAGATTGGGAATAAAGTTGACGTACGAGTTTCATACGATTGATGAACCAGGTGTCGAGATGGAGATGGGAGTCATGAGAGCCTCCCAGGCTGTCCCGTTCTAAACTCGCCAGGGGAGACTTTTGACGAGATGTTCTGGAACGCGATCACGCTGGGCAGCCCGTGCCAAGCGAATGCGATGGACAGGAAGGGCGACGAAGGTGAGACAGGAGGGGAGGATTAGAATGATGACGAAAGTTAATATAGATATATGCGAGATTGAAACCGGCGAAGCGCAGCGAGAGGAGGAACTCACGGGTACCATTCCCCAGCAGTATGATGGGTGGTGATGAGAAGAATGACAGTTTTCGAGCTGGCGTGACAAGTAGTGGAAGAATTGATTTAAAGAATGAACTGGTTGTAGTCGGAATAGGTGATGGAGGTGGATGCGGTGCTGATGTCTGAGGCATCGGCTGAAAAGGACAGGGATTAGGGTGTGTTCCGGGCGACTGTGGAGAAGATTACTATACATGCTGACGACGTTATCGCCGGTGGTCTTTGCGTCTTGCCTACGGCGACGGGCTTGGGCACTGAGATGCTGTACTTCTCTTACCTAGATCAGACGTCGAGATCGAAAAGACAGAAGTTGGAGGAAATGTGACGCACATTTTCGAGGACTCATTCCGGTCTGAACGGTCTGGACCGAGGTAGCAGAGATGCGTGCATGCAAAGTTGGACGTATTTCGGCTACAGGGACATGGAGAGAGGGGAAGGATGAGAGGGAACGGACATAGCCGAGGAAGGGATCATCAAACTCTCGGACCAAATGAGGCTGGACGAGACTCGAAGGTGCAGCGGAGGAGAAAATTGCCGTCCGGAAAAAGATATGCCGCCGAGTACACTTATCTCATGTGACGATGTCTGATCCTTTAGGTTATGTAATCCACACGCTCCACACACGCTTTGCCATCACCCCCCTCACTCCCCACTTTGCTTGCCCCATCTATAGGAAACCGCGTAATCCCCTTTTGACGACCGTTTCGGTGGCGACCACGCCAAATTCTTTGACTGGTACGCATCCTCTGACAACGTCCTTGAGTTCGGCAGAATGCACTTGAGCTCGTCGGCGATGGAGGTTTTTCGTCCGGAGTTGGTACCATGCAAAAGTCATGTTCTTGGTAATGAATATACGGGGCTCGTGATCTATGACAACATTACTGTAATGCAACTACGTGAGAGACGGTGTGCCCAAGAAGAAGCGGCAAGCACAGAACCGCGCGTGGAGCGGAAACGCTCAGATCTAAGGACATTGAACGTAATGAGTTATGTCACAAAAAGGGCTTCTTCCCCCCTGGAGATGAGCCGGCTGTCCCACTTGGTCCTCGGAGTCAATGGCAACGTCACGCGCAGTCCAAGTCTCGGGACGAGGCACCTGAAAGTGTCTTCCCGCACAGACAAAGAAGGTCAGCAAGACTCGCTGCGGTATTACCTGGGGGCCCAACTGAACTACTTCGTGCACTGGCCTGACAGGAGTAGTATCAAAGCCATTGTGCCAGTGATGGCGTCAATCCCTGGTTTGTCTACCGCCCACTCTACACCCCACATCATCTTGCGATCATCCGGGATAGCAAGGATAGCCGGACATTCACAACCATCGAACAGAATGTTTACGACGCGTTCAACTGCCCCAGCTTCCCTGCGGTGTTTGATGAGTTTGGCGTGTTTGCGTGCCGGGATGACTCGACTTGCTCGATCATTAGTCGCACGACTAACACGCATCAGTACCAAAGTCGATGATACTAGTCTAATATACTTACTGACCGTCGCCCAGGGTAGTAAAGACCGATAGCAGCTACTTCGGAACACCGATCCCGCAAAGCCCGCGCCAAAGAAGAGGATTCTCCAACGGCGGTCGAGAGAGACGCGTGGTGTTGATGAAGTCAGACAGGATGATAGATCCAGTGATATGATCAGAAATATCAACCCAGGGAAGAACAAAATGAATAAATAAGATGCTGAGAAAAGGGGACCTACGTCATCGTTAAAGATACGTACCTGTCCGAGGTATCTAAACGTATTGACGTCCTCAAACTGGATGAGCAGCTTTGGGAACACGTCTTTCATCGCGAGCATAAACTCGTCCATGAATTCGTCCATCTAGATTGCTCCCGTGGGGACGTGAACCTGCACAGACGGACCCTTTATTTAAAAGAGGATCAATCAGCCAGGTTCACTCACCTGGATAGACGCCTTGCGACGAGGCATGCCGATAAGTTGTTTGAGAGGACCTCCGAGGTACCGCTAGAAATCGATCCCGAGATCGAGACAGATGGGCACCTGAGACGTCGTGTCGGACACGAGGTTGTTCCTAACGCACACGACCGAACCGACGACTTACCGTCGAAGCGAGCTTGATCTTTGCGCCGAGAATGCAACCTTTGTGAGAGCGTGGCATGGTGGGCGGAGAGGATCAACGTACCCATACTCCAATATCAAATCTGTTGATGCACTTGATTAATGCCGTGGTAAGATAGGAGGCATGCGACGCAGAATAGGCTAAGGACAGTTGTGTCCGTGGCAAATATTGCCAAACAACAGAGTTTGTTGTTGGCCCGGGCCTTTTGGCCCTTTTGGAAATCCGGCAGCAACTCACTGGCACTTAACACCTTGTTTCTCTATGAACAACCACATCGCCATGATAACGTACGTCTACGTGTATTCTTACTGTCCCAGAACCGTCCATATACATACAGATTCCAGATTTATCAGACTAGCACTCGAGCGTCGTGGTGCATCTTGAGCGTCACTCGGCCGACGCAGGCATGACAACGCCGCCCACTCTACGCAACCCGCGCTGAGACTGACGAGCCCCATCGTCACGCTCTCAACAAGCGACATCTACAGCTAGAGACAAGACCCGTTCGGGGGGGGGACCAAGGTCGGCCGAGTCCAGAGGAAAGGAGATGACGAGATTCGTTCCGTCCGTCGATTACGTCGACGTCGACAACGAGAAAACAAAGATTACGTGAGGCCCATTTCCACACAACGAAAGAAAAGGTGTGGAACGAAACGAACGAACGAACGAACGAACGAAACCACATTCCCTACTTCCCCCAAACCCTTGGCAACAAAGGACGACTAGTACTCACCAACGGCCTAAACCTAACCTCCACACCCTCTTCCTCAAACTTCGCTGCTGCAGACCCCCACAACCCGACGGCGAACACGAATGCGAGGAATGAAACCAAGAACGTGGTCACAGCAAGCGCGGAATCCGACGTACCTCATCGCTATCGGGTAGTCACATAAAGGTGGGAGGAGGAGGAGGGTCGTCGAGAGGGAGAGGAGGGTCGCTGGTAAGGAGTCGGCAAGGATGTGGGTACGAGGGGCGCGGAAAGTTGGCGCGTTGACAACGAGATCGGACATTGGCAACGGTGCATAGAACAACGGGAAACAGGCAGTGATGATCGGAAATTAGGAACCGACATTCGGGAACAAGCATCGACGCGTCAGTCATCACGGATCCACAATGACTGAGCTTATTCACCGATGGGAATAACCACCAACGCGTTTGTCAGCGACGGCCCGACTTGCGATCCGAAGCTATATCCTACATCGCCGATCCGATTGCGATACGCGGGAGAAACAGGGAGTCATGGTAAAGGCGTAACCGAAGGGGTGAGGGAGAAGAGGCAGTGGAAAGAAAAAGGGGCCTACCGGGGTGAATTGGGACAGCTCCCCCCGCGTCGTAACACCATCCCCATACTCCGAACCGTACATTGGCGGGGACTGATATGTCGATAAAGTAGAACGTGCTTATCAGCGGGACGGAGAACGTCGTAAATAATCTGTGGCGCAGGTGCGGGAGAGTGAGAGAAGCATGGGGAATGTGGATTAGAAGACGCGACTTTTGGGGCATAATTTGGTTGAAATGAAAAAAAAAAAAAAAAGAAGGCGAATGCTTACAAGAGCACGAACGATGCGAGAGTGAGCAAAAACACGACTGCGACGCACCGAGCGTAGCCCCACGAGTACGAGTATGTCTTCGTAGACTGGCGTCACTGGCAATCGCATGAACTGACTGATCTCCTGTGTGAAAAATCAGATTCTGCTGCCGGGGCAACAGATTGAACGGTCGAGCCGAACTGCGGTAGATGGAAACTGTTGGATGAAAGAGCAGGGAAGAAAGCTCGTGCGACTCGTCAGAGTATATTGGGGAGGTGTGAGAAGGATAAGAATAGCTTGCGTCCCGGGTGCGACCATCGAAAGTAGAGGCTCACGCAGAATGAAAAGAAAGGAAACCATGAATTGTCCAAAAGAATATGAGTACACAGCCTGACCGAGCAGGAGAAGGAGGTGACATTACAGTAATAAACTGAGAAAGCAAAGAGAGAAAAAGCAAGGTCTGGCATGATTCCGCGCCTGTATATATTACGGAAGGAATCGGCATTGAAACACGCACCGTGCGATCCGCACGAGCGAGAAAGCTGAGAATAATAAGGGTAGAAATTTGATCAAGATGTCATGAAAGTTAGATATATCTGCGAACCCGATAAAGATGGTGGCAAGTATACAGTTGCTATTTCGGTGACTATTGTTACTAAACCCTAAGCTTACCGCCGTCCGGCCGGGAGAGTGGTTGATACAGATGTATTCGATACAACATTTGTTCCGCACATGAACGGATTGCCGTGTTGAGTGTGGAATATCTGATGAATGGGATGGTGATCTGAAATCGGTGCTCCGGGAATCATCGGGTCGAGAGATCGATACTTGCTCCCAAGCCGCCGCCCCCGTTCTTCTCGTGCCGTGCCGTAGCCCGTCTCCGTGGTTATACGGGCCCGGGCCCGTTAGATGTTGGTGACGATGCTGTTCCTCCTCGAAAAGCTTGCGTCCCAAGTCAGTACGCAGATTGGCACCCAATCCTGACTTTCAAAGAAATTGTAGAGCGAGGTACGGTGGAAGCAGCGTGCGAACTTGAAGGAGAAACATTGATAAAATCGTTTAGATTGAACGGAGTGCTGCCGGGAGTCGGTGGTGCCTGCGCTTGCAGACCCTCCGCTTGCCCCGAAGGTGATAAAGGAGCTGGAAGTAGGTGGGACGACGTGAGAGAACCCGCGGATACAGGAGTCGGGGAATCACATTCGGTTCCATTGGGGCAGCAGGGGCCAGCGACCCTGCACTCTCCTGCATGGAATCAAGGTGTTCCGGCTGGCCCAAGTTCTGGGAACTTTGACTTCTTGGGAGGGTGTCGACAGTGAGGCTACTTTCACTACGTAGCGGGCTTCTTCCGCCGTCAACCCCAGAGAAAAGGACACGACCCTTGGTGCAGAGAGAACCACCACCCCCTAACGCGCGGAACGCGGCCAGGTCCTTCACGTCCCGCGTCGTACTGGGACGTACGGGGGACGGGGACGTATGCAAATACAACATCAAGTTCGCTGCTTCCTCGTCATCAGCTCGGGGGGCAGAGTACACGTTATCAGCGGTGGATAGGGGCGGAGTAGCCGCCCTCGCAGCATTGGGGACGGAGAAGGACGATTCCGCGGATGGCAATAGGGAAGAGGGAGCAGTAGTGGTTCGGGTCGAACTCTGGGCATACTGGGAGAGAGAAAGGAATGAGGCCTCGGAACCTGCAGACAGGGAAGAACGAAGATGACGCAGTAGCGGTCGAAGGACGTGATTGGAGGAGTGACGTGAACGTGGCCACAACCTAACTGACGTACAGGACAAACTTGAAGCTTGAAGTACGTATTCGTTCCCCTCTAGTTTCGATACCATCCGCCGTTTTGGTGTTGTCCTCAACTAACCGTTCCAGGAAGCATTATTACTCATCTGAGTTGGGGTGCTCACATTCTCTCTGCGATACTTCAAGTTGACTCTGACACCTACGTAACCGAAGCCGACTACTTATCGTGCTGCTGTGGAAGCCATAGTCAAGTTTCCAGTGGGTTTGAGCAATTGCGGCCGTTCGAATCGTGTGCTGTACTTAGAAAAATTTTTGGGTATCGTTAGGGACTGTGGTTGGCAATCGAACGCACGCACGCCATTGGGGGCAACGTTCATTTGGAACACGAGCTGGATACCGAACGGTATTCCTGCCCAATACACCCTCCGGCCCGTCATTCAGTTCGACCTCGATTACGTTGCCACCAACTGGAATCAATCCACATCTGATCTCTGGGAAGAAATCGGCTCTTCCTTCTTCACATCCGCCGTGTAACATCATCCTTGATGTCAGGGTGCTGCCATCGCAGCCGCCATCTGACAGACCTCCTTGAGAGCTCCTTGAACGGTTCCCTGGCCGATAATATCCTCTGCTTCCTTCAGGTAAGCATTTCCGCTCTTGTTCCGGCCCTCCGAGTTGATCGTGTCCGTTAGTCTTACTGAACACTCTCCCCAGGTTTCATGACCGCCGACACCGGAGGTGGTCGCTCCGGAATCGACGCAAATACTGTCCTTGCTTCCATACACACATCTGACATCAACGCAGGCTGCGACGATACCACTTTCTAGCTCTGTTACGACATCTCAACTTTGGCGTCTCCGCCAACGCCACCGTTACCACTGGTCAATACCCCGAGGATGCGTACCAAGGCGACAACGTCCGTGCTTCAACCGACTCTACAAATCTATTTCCCTGACAATTGTCAGTTGTGGTATCTCACCACATCTGCAGTTGCGGAGCAGCTGTACGATGCCCTCGTCGTGTGGAACAAACTAGGATCCCTCAACACCACGTCGACCATAATCGGTTCCTTCGAGCAGTTTGACACCTCACTCACGCCTCTTCCGAGTCCTCGCCAACTTTGACATCCCTCACAAGCGCCGTCAAGAATTTCGCAAAAGGATCCATAGCCATAAGAGCACACTACACGCCTTCTGGCGGTGCACTCTCGGAACAGCACAACGGCAGCCCGCTCAGCGCTATCTATCTCACATGAACTACGTATCCGCGCTTACGGTGTTTGCAGTTCGGGCGGGACAGACGTTGGCAGGCTGGGTGCAGGGGGATTGACTGTCTCTGGCTCTTGCGCGACAAGCAACCGACGTTATCGGTCGAGTTCAACGTCGACGCTACCGTTGTCCTTTGGAGGTGCGGCATTTGGCTGACATTTAAATTTATATATCATGTATTTGATGAGTCGGAGAATAGAAAACATTTACCTCACTGGATCGGTCAGCGCCCAGGGCTGACTCCCAACTGGGTCACTTATCCGTATGTCCTCTGCCAACTACCCGATCTGGAGCAGTACGTTTTCGGGATCTCTATCACCATAAGTTGGGCGTTATCTGAGTAATAGGAAATGAATCAAGTTATCGTGGAAAACGACCACACATCCGGAATGGAATCAGTAGTACTCGCAACGGAAAGAAGATGGAAATCTCGACGCAAAACACACGACCGTCTGCGATGTCCAAATCTCGAATGCAAATTCCCTCGATGAACATCCGAACCGACGGAGGTAACGGAGGTATTTATGTCACGGTAGTAAAGCCATCATGACGCGGAACTTAGCAGGTATTCGCATCGACGGCGAAGAGAATGAGCGAAATAATGATCATAGACTCACATAATTGAAACTACGGACGAGTTGGAAATCCGCGAGATGAGGGAAAGAACGATAAGCAAGCGTAACGCGACTCTAAACCGGCAAACATCGTGAAATTGTACTTCATTACTCCAAGCTAGGTGAGTCTCACGTTGTAGCAGGCCACTCGCTAAGATGACCGATCCTTCCTACCTAGGTACCTTGTCAAAGGTCGTCCGCTGGTCGACCTCAGGTCAAATCGAATGGGTTTCTGCCGCTTGGGTGACTAGTGGCGCATTCAGTGACGTTTACAAATGTAGGTGCAGCGGCATGACTAGATCTCGAATCGTCCTCGGCGATACGTTACTTTTGCTGGCTAGTGATATCCTCATCTCTCTTAGGTCGCCGTGTATGAGGTATTTCGAGTTTGAGGATCTAGAAGAGAACTAGAAGCTACCGGTAACTGGATCGCGCACCGGAAAACAACTAGGTCGACTCAATGAATCTATAATGTATTTGTTCTATTAACCCTTGATAGCAGATCCGTCGCGAATTAAGTCTTTGGAGGAGACTCGATCATCTTAAGCTTGTTCTACTGCTTGGTGTGGCGACTACTATCTTTGGGCTAATTTTGCTTGGTGGTATTTCCCTGGATGTCGCACGGTACCTTGCATTCTTTTCTCAAGGACGACTTGAAGGCCCTTTCAATAGTCGAGAGATTGCAGCTGGTTAGTCACAATTACCCTTTTTTCGACCCTACAATGCTGATATGATTTGTAGGTGTAAGGGTATCAGATCCAGCCCGTAATATCGTGCGTCCTCAGAAACTGCGCTGTCGTTCCACTTTTTCTGATCAGTCTGGTGTCGTAATTCATTCCAACGATGTGCTCCATGGAGACTTGCACAGCGTATGTCCATCGTTTGGGTTTGATACTCTCTCACTCGTTACTACCAGGGAATGTCCTCGTCAACGAAGACCAGATACCACGAATCAGCGATCTCGAATCGGCGGGTACGAGAATATAGCTTGGACCGACATACATGCAACGAATGTCGAACTCGAACAAACCAGCAAATTGCACCGTCGCGGAGATATTTCAATATTCCTTTGGATGTATCCTTCTCGTGGTCAGCACGTTCCTCGATGCTCTAATAGCTACTGTCTAATTTCCCCGCCACTGGCAGGCGCCATCCGGCGATGTGCCATGGAAGGAACAGACGGACTACCAGTTGAGGATAAACCCCCTTTTATGTGTAATTTCACTCCAGTTCCAGTGTTGACTTGCCAGTCCCGGTGGTGTCACATCGCTTGACAAGGTCTATCAGATATTATATACGACTGCAGGATAGATACCCACTGTTTAATACCTGCTTCGACGCCCCAGTTCTCGTGAGGGCACCAAATCAAACCGATTTCGTCGATGCTACAACAAGAAATGGGAAACGGCATGTTGGCGTGCATGACCATCCGAACGAGGGACTCGGGGGGAGGAAGCCACTGCTTGGTGCTCGGACTCGACGCCCTGTACATATGCATCTCCGAACGGTTGACACACGACAGTGGAAACACATCTCACGAATGTCCCCCAAAAAGGTTCTGGACTTACTAAAAAGATGAATGGAATCCTCGCTCGTGACGACGAGCAACCTCAGGTCTTGCTCCCGGCCCTCGCTCGGCTCCTGTTCGTGGTACGGTGCGCTTGCTACTCGGGCCTTTCGGAGTTGACGAAGGATGGGAGGTTGAGCAAATGTGGGATCCGTCTGATGGTAAACTTGAAGGATGGCAAGAGGGGGTTGCGCGGGTCGACCAGGGTATGAGCGAGCAAGGGCCCGGGGCCCGGGTTGCTGTGCAGCATTCTTGCCAACTCTGTTACTTTGAGCCTATCCTTCAACCATCGCATACAAATTCTGGTCCAATCAAGGATCAAATTGTCCTGGTTCCAACTTGAACGGTTCACACGGCTGCTTTGTTCGCTCAGATCCCGTGTACATTTGACGAGCGGCAGATATTGGACTATGTAGTACTATTAGAGGATGTACTTGTCAACGTTCGTGAAGTCATCACTTTCAATGGCACCGTTCTTTCATACACATCTGACTACCTTGATCCATATCAAAACACCTACACTGTGCCCTTCAGGTCATGGCCGATGGCAAAAGAGCAATATTAATGGCACTAACATGAAGCGCGAAGAACATAATACGCTGGCACGTGTTTCCTTGCTGGTGTGCAGCCCGAATGCGTTCACCCTTTGATTCCATCCTCCTCCCGTGTTCTAATTGCCTTCACCCCATGTATGCAATCAACGTGTGAGTATTCCTCGTCACTCAGGTCAGTTCCCCATTGTCAGCCCGAGCTTGCCGGTCATTTACCAAGATGCTAGGCCCTCTTCCCCCAGATTATTTGTCGAAGATTGCCCGCTGGCCAGTCTCACAGATTGCATTCCGCCGTTCGGGCCTCAGGTGGCCCACTCAGTAAGGTTTACAAATGCTAGTGCAGAGGTATGACCGGATCTTAGCTCCAGGCACGATGCCTTGTTTTTGGTTAATACCTTCCTCATCTCTTTTAGGCCGTTCCGAAGGTTCTTAGAAATCAATAATATCCAAATCCTCGGAGAAGAAAACCGGAGTCCGCTTGGACTGGCTAAATAACTAGGTCAATCCGATTCAATGTATTCGTCTATCTGCTCGCATTTTCCGGCAGGTCCACCGCGAGCCGGGTCACTTGTCGAGAGGACTCGAGCACCCGAACCTTGTCCCATTACTCGATGTAATGTTTCCATGGATGTTGCACGGTACTTTGTACTCTTTCTTGAAGAGCAAAACACTAATACTCACGTTGATAGAGAGACTATTGTTGGTTAGTTACGAAGTCGTGGATTCAAACTGCCGATAGACTGACGACCTGCAGGTGCATGACATCGGATCCGGTCCGGGATATCGTGGGTTCTCGAAAAACATACCGACCCGCGTTTTCCGATGAGACTGATAATGGTAGTACGTTCAATCGACATGTTCCATGGAGACCTGCATAGCGCATGTTCATGACCTTTTTATTATTATTTGATATTCACTCGCCTATCTCTAGGGGAACATGCTCATTGACGACCAAACAGTGATGCGGACTAGCGTGCACGATTGGGAAAGTGCAGCCTGGGTTGACATACTTTTACCAGACTCACGCGTTATCCGGCGAGGTGCTATGGAAGGAAAGGACGGACTACAATGTAATCACTCCGAAGATGACAATGCATGAATCTCCCTCACGTCCGGTGTGTGGGACGATTCGAAACGAGCCCATCGGAAACTGACGCCAGTGCAGTGCCCGGTCAGCGCGCCCGCAGCAACCATTGCCCTCGAGGCAGGAGCGGTGTATTTGTTCTTCTTAAAGAAGCAAGCCATCAATCGGGAGATACCCAAATTTCAAATCTTTTTTTCTTCACGTTTGCGTGAGCAATTTGTGCCTGTATGCTTTCTTCGTATGCCGCAGCTCGGTGTGAACTGAATAGTCGCTTCTCCCATGATCGCAGCCTGCTATTCCCCTCTGGTTTCGGGTGTTTTACTTCAAATTTTGTTTCTTCATGGAGTGCTTCTTATTCAAGCAGAAGGTCCAATACTGCTCCGAATTCCTTGTACCGAAAAGGTGGCCTCGCTTGTAAGGGCCGACTCAGTGCGTCTCCTTTGCGGACAATGGCTTCGTCGAGGTCGGTCATCGCCCCATTCTGCCTGTATCGAGTGGAGAAAGAAAGCAAAACCCTGTTCAAGGGCATCGAACGATCTGGATGACGCGGTGAACAAAAACCGAGTGCTTTGCATCCGAGAGCAATGGCTTCATCGAGGTCAGCGACTACCTTAAGCTACTTGTAGTAGCAGGTGCAAAGATAACATGCAGGGTTCAAGTTGTTCAAAGACATTTCACTCGAAAGACATCGACTGAGATGGGTGTTTCAGTGGACAAAGGTCGAGTGTTTCTCCGTCCAATGTCAACTGCGACAGTAGTGAACGACATCACATGAGACCCTCGTGTTCAGTGCTTTGCCGCGTCTACCAATTTGAGTGCCTTTTTGGGCGTAGTTATGTTGGTCGATGTCACGACCGTGACGCCGAACAGGCGGTTACTAATGCAGGAAAGAAGCACTCCGAGTGTACAAACAACACCCTACAGTTAAGTTACTTGCGTTACCTTGTTTTACCCATGATGTCGCTTGCATGCAAGATGTGCGATGCCTTTCGCGACTTTGACTTTTGTTGTGGTCCAGCGCTCATGCCGAATGGGTTTGACCATCGGACCACCAAGTGGACGTGTTAAGGCTGTGATGACAAATATGACCGGGCTGACGCCGATAGAGACGGAGCTTAGATGACCCCGGCCACATGGATTGTTCGAAACACGAGCAAGTTCGTTCCGACAGCGCGATATGGTTCGTGTTCGGAATGATATAAGTTGGTCAGTAGATGAAGGAGCTCGAGGAAATTGAGGATGATCGTTAACGTGTACAATCGTGCGTATATAAAATGCGACATGTATGAAAGAGCGGCTTCCCACTCACGACGAACAATGTTTCAAATCACTACTGTTGCAGCTGACATTTACAGCGGTTTGCATAATTCTTGAGACACGAGCGAAAATAGAAATATTAGTCAGTTGTAATGACTTAGAAAAAATTTCATCCGTCTCGCTGCCACTGGCTGAGCATGGGATACAAAATAATCTCC
>JBBPPG010000398.1:0-25651 GCA_038091855.1 Leccinellum luteum | reverse complement strand
TTGGTATACGTTTGGGGGTAAGGCGGAGGGGGCCGTTGTCACTGTCAGACAGAAATGGAAATGTGAACGGTGGGCGGACGTGGGGGTGGCGGAACTCGCCAGTAAGACCCTGTCTAATCTGAGCGGAATATCGATCATCGTTGCCTCTTCTAGGCCATACCCTTTTCGACACTTTGTTTGAATCTAGTCCGAGTCTCATGGACTGTCGGGCAGGCCTCGGACCGCACTCCTTGAGCGTTTCAGCAAAGATGAACCATACCAAAGATAAGACAAGATGGAAATCGAGGTGCGGTTCCGGGTCTCCGACTTGCTCATGCTCACCATAGCACCGATACGAGAAAAGTAGCCCTCGGATCAACCGACACGAAGAGAGCGCCCGCTCGGCGCTAAGCCTGGTACGGCATTTGAGCGGTAGCCTCGTTGACTGGACAAAACGTGTTCAGAACCAAAGAGTCCAGCTCCGTACCTGACATTGCTACGGGCCGTTCTTTGCGAATCGTTGTGGAAACCGCGGACCCAGACGTGTAGCAAACCATGTCCGCCGATTGGGCTACCAAGGTAGGGCGGAAATGATCTCGGAACGATGAGGGACGTAGTTCTGGGTCGCAGAGACCATACACAGCCAGTCGACCAGCTGCTGAAGTACGATGGATGTAGAGGGCGGAGAACACCGCATCCAACCCTGACATTGTCAACTGAAATTTGACTCACTTGGTAGTACTAGTAACCGCCGTTTATATTTCCCTAATCCACATGAGACTAGTAATCGTGCGGGAGAATCAGGTGGATGAGACTCCCGAAAAACGAAGAAGAACCCGCACTGAATCCAAGTTTGCGAGTAGGTCGAGTTGAAGAACTATCCATCATGCTGTAATGGTGGTCCCGATTATGTTGATGAAAGTTCGAAATATGCCAGGGAATAAAGAACTGATAGTAGAGCTTGCAAGAGCAGGTCCCCGGGTTCTGGCGTTGTTTGACTTTCGTTCCGACGTGGCCCGAGGAGAGAGCAAATGAACTCACTCGAGTCGTGGACGCAATTTACGTAACTTAAGGTCCAGTGACCCGTCGGGCCCCGAGATTTCAAGTCAAGCTGGACCCACCTTGATCGACTCGAACCGCAAGATGGCATCTTAGAGCTGCATAGATCACTGATTTTTCAAGATTTTTTTTGTAGACTTTACTCAGCGGCACAGATCACCAATGCATGCCAACTGACAGATAGAGAAATATAAACTTGGTCGTTTGCCAGTAATCGCCGGTTCATCACACCCTTCAAGTCAATTGTCATTACTACCTAGCCTCGGCCTTTAAATTCTCATCTGAGATCATGAAATGTATGGGCCTGGATGATTCTCATATATTTCAGGGTCCACTTAAGAATCGAGATCGGAACAGCAATTCAAGCCGCGTCTATATCTGCCAGGTGACCTAGGTCCGGTTAAAAAGAAAGGCAAAACTGTAATCTTGTATCTTGACTCGCTCGGATTCCGAGGTGGCTGATGCGGCGATTATCTTCAAAAAAATTACTCCAAGTTCTTTACCGAAGTTATTCGAGTTGCCTCACCAGTAGTTGCTTCTTTTTCGCCGGGGGGGCCGGCATAAATCGCCTCTGTGCCCCTTCGTCACTGCCAACGTGACACAGCGTCCACTAAATCGCGTACCTGCAGGTCCGCAATGGGTTCTCATACAAACGGAGTGTGACCTTGCTTTGGAAGATGAATCTGGCTGAGAAACTTGAAGATTCAAAATTGGTGGGGAGATTTTTGGCAAGTGCATTTACGGATAAGCCGATGAGCCGACCTATGAGACGAAACGAGTTCAATAAGAAGGTGTCTAGGAGACGAAGAGGTAGAAGTTACTATTTCGACTGATTGTTTTAGCACTGCGGACGGGAATTAAGTACCGATCATACCTGAAGCATCCACGTCACTGGCAGCAATTGGCGGGCTTGCCAGTAACCACCGGCCGGCAGTAGATCCGAAGTGTATTGGATACAGTATCTCCGAGGCCAAGTATAAGGCTACAAGCTTGCGAACGGTCACTCCTTGATTGACAATGCTCGCTGACTCACTGGCACCTTCGGGCACTCTCACTTAGCATGATCTATCGCATGTGAGATTGAGTGTCGGAGGTAGATGGAGTCGCCTTGTAACTTAGATCGATTCGTGCCCCTTGTCGTCGGAATACTGTAAGGTCAGGACGCGAAAAGCGAAGCAGTACTATCTAGTAGAAATTGAATGGACTGTACCTGCCAATCATTATTTAACAGACCAAAGGCGGTTCGTCGAAGTAACGTGAATCACTGGATGCTCATTGCAATGCGCAGTTAGGAACAGTGCTTCGAAGTGCTTCGTTGATTCTGATGGGTCAGATCTTCAGAAGTACATCGAACACCAAGTGCAGTTTTACGGTCAACCCTTTATTTGAAGCAAATAAAGCTCCCACTCGACCACTCCCATATCCGGCTTCTGCACGCGCTCGATCGGGTCTATAAGGCGCTCCTTTTCCTTGTCCTGCATCCTCGCCGCCCAAGATTCGACGGGTTGCTGTTCGTTTTCACTAGTCTTCTTCCAGACTTCATCGATCGCTTCCCTTAGCTCTACATCGAACGCACTGAAATCCCGTTGCAGCGCCGCACCCTCCGCGCGGTGCTCCTTTGAGAATTGAAGCAATTGCGGCAGTAGCTTCTTGACTTCTCCTGCGGTTTGGTTGAAGCCATCAACATCCTGGTTGTCGGGGGAAATACATAAAGGACGTACCTTGAGTTGTCATCCACCTCATGATCAGTTTCGAGATAGACTTGAGGAGATATTCCTCCTCGTCCACTGTGCCTTTTCGCCCAGACCCGACCTTGCGTTCCATTTTTCGCTTTGTCTTGGAACTGCGCCTGAGTGTAAAATATTCGCAAATCTCGCCCACGCCGTAAAGATATGTAGTCTAGCTCACTTGGATGCCTTGGATGTGATAGATGGCGCGGCCGTGTACCTCGTAAATGTCGTCGGTGCCAACGAAATGTCTGTCATCACGTCGATGTTGTGGAGATTCGTGTCCTCAGTGCCAAAAAACGCATCTTGGTAGTTCGTGTTACCAATGTCATCGAAATCAGAACGGCAGTCGTAAAGCTCACCAGGTTGCTCTAATTTCTTGACCCGAAGCTCTTGCAATCGAGCGATCTGTTTGCGAAGCTGGTCGCGCATCTCTGCGAGGTCATCTGCGAGTTGGAATCGAATCTCGTGCGCCCCTGGGAGTACTATTTCCTCGAAGAGCTCGGGCCGTGAATGCAATGATATCTATCGCAGTGATCATAAACGAGGTATCGACTAGAGAGTTCGATGATACTTACAACCCTGCGCGCCTCTGAGAGCTCATTTCCCTGGACGAGAGCAACGACTGCTTGCCGAATGTCTCCGGCGTAATCGACAAAGACACGTGCCGCCTCGAGGTAGCGCTTCTTTGATAAAAGCTCCTCTGCGATCAGGATAAGCATTAGGAAAGCTGAAACATCATCCAAAATAGACAGACCAGAGACGCGGTAAGCAATCTCTTTGACCTCTTCCTCGGGCACCTTTTCCCTTGTACAGATATCAAAAAGCTCCTGCCACTCCAATGCCCTTTCATGGGCAACCATCGCTTTTCGAAAGTCACCTGCTTCGATGAACGCTAATACAACCAAATCCAGTTAGCGCAGACCCAAGTCGGAAAACTGGTTGCGCACCGAGAGCTGCCTGTTTGTAATCCCTCAGTTCAAATAACCAACCCCCATACGTAGTTAGCACGGCCTCAAGGATGTCTCAGTTTGATATCGTGCGGGATCAGAAAATTTTTGGGCGGACCTGGTATTGCTCTGTACCTTGCCAAATCGCAAGGCCTTCCTTATACAGCTGGTGGCTCTCAAGGTATCCAACGGCCTCCTGGAAATAGCCGGGACCTTTCAACGTGTGAGTTTGCTAATAAGCCCCGAACGATCCGCCTGACCTGCAAGACGGAGGTTTGACAATGCCTTCCCATACCTCTGAAGATGATCATCGATCTTAAAGCGCTGGTAATATTGAGGGTGAGTTCTCAGTTCTCGTAGGAATGGGAGATATTCTCTCGGATCCTGGGACGAGCGCAGATTAGGCAAACCCTATAACTTAACCTGGACGGGCTGACCTTTTGCGCGTGCTGAGCAACCATCAATACCAGTGAGAAGTCGTACATTCCAAGGGCTGTGTTGAAAAGGCTATCCGCATCCACTAGGAAAATAACATATTTCACAGCCTCCTCGACCAAGTCTGGTTGCGCGTCTGAAACACAAGATAAGGTCTGTCCAAAATGGCGTAGAAGAAAATATCAACCTCGTAGGTGAAGCAGCGTGGAAAGCGCTGCTTCATGATCCGGAGGGGACTTGACTACATACGCAGTCAGAATTGAGTTCACGTACTTGCTGATGTCCTTGACTTCAAGTTCACGTCGTACAACGTCGCATACATCAGCAATCGTCTTTTGCTTGAGTTGGCTTCGCCTACGTGGATCAGCAAAATAGCACCAAACACCGAGGAGTGAGAAACTGACCCGACGTTAGTTAGGAATAAATTAATGTAATCAACATCCTGAACTTGATCAACGAATTCGGATACACCCGCCATGAACGCGTCCTGGTTGTGCTGTACGATAGTAGAAAGATCGATTCGGTGCTTCCGGCATGCCACGAAAGCCTGTTGCCACCGCCCTCTGCGACAATCTTAGAAAGTCGACACGCGATATAAGATAGTGTCTACGCACAAATCGAGATCCGCCTTGACGACCTCCATGACCAAAGGGCGAGGGTTGATCGTCTCCAAGTTGCCTCTTGGCATCTGCAGCACCAGGCTCATCGTGCTAGGCACGACTGTGACGATCCTGGAACCTCGTTCAACACGCCGCTTCTCCCAGCTGTCGTTCAAAAGCTGCAGATTCGAGTTACCGTTTGCGAGGGACGGCTCCTCATCCTCTAATTCCATCTTCTGCATATGTCGCACGATCGTTGCGACAGGGACGAATTGCACGTCGTGTACTGTTGTGGTAAATATGACAAAGCCTGATGCAATAGCAAAGGAGTTCGCGTTGTTTGCAAGTAGTACCGGCCGAGATTCAAGTGAGACGCAGTATAATTTGCCTGAATGCGTGTGGCCGACAAACAATCGAGAGTCATTCTCCAGGATGCAAGTCGCCCAGAAGCAATATTCTGGGAATTCACAAAGTGATGTAAGACCATCCTCGGTGTGATTCACTGGTAACAGTGTCAAAAGTGAAGACACGGGTTTCAAAGTAACTCAACCTTCGAATATTCCTCCCTTGGCATCTTGCCAAACCCAGAGCGAGTGAGCGTAGTTCGCGATGAGTCGACCATTGGCTCCTGGCATATGGACATCGTAAAGGTGCTCCTTCTTGTCGCCACTCGCATCGCCGATCGAGATCTCGTGAATCCTGACATCATCGAAGCGTCCGTCTGAGCCAAGCAATGCCAATGTCACAGTGCGTGTTCCATCTCTCATGAAATCGGACACCAAGACTTGTCTCCATAACCTTTCTCCGTCGCGTGGATCTGCCTTCCATAACAGAGTGGGATCCATCACCTTTCCTTTTCCTGGTCCAACTCTTGTATTTAGCGACCAGACAGCAGCTTGGCCACTTTGCCATACGGAAGCCAAGAGATCAGTAGTTGGGGATAACGAGATATGAACCGGTGTCCGTGCTGTATGAATATCTGTGGTTGCAGACAATAATGCGTTGAGCTGATAGGACGATGCTGGAGGGGGGACATTTTGAATACGGAAAGGCGTTAGTAGAACTTTCTCTGTGGGGAAGGTTGATGAGTAAATGCAAACTATGCCGTAACAGGAACAAACAACCTCCGTCAACGACCCCGACAGCACCGGTAACATTTGCACCAGCGCAGGTCTCCCAAGCAAACGTTCTAGAAATGATTTGCGCTGAGGAAAATAAATTGAGTGCGGTCGTGCAAAAAACAAGCAATGGAGATAAAGAAACACACAAGCCGTCGTCATTAGTAGCATCAAGGAGGTCTCTGGGTGCCATGCGACACTCGTAAAATGGCCATTAGCGGGTGCTCGGAGCTCTTGTTTGAGATACCTGCATTTTAGGTTCCGCCGGGGGAAGGGTCAACAAAGGAGAAGGCAAGGAATGACCTGCGTACTACCAATGATAGTTCCCAGTCGTCCATAGCTCCACCACATCGCCGTCCAGCCTCTCGATCCACACTGCGAGGATAGCAGAATCAGGGGACCACACGAGGTCTTTGACTTTGTATCCAGATCCATCTTCCTCAAGCGGACGTCGCAGACTAAACTCGCCATGTCGGAGGCCGTTCCTCTCAAAGAACACAACATCGTATTTGCCACTTTTCCGGGCATCTTGTGGCCCCGACCGGACTTCGTTTTGCGTAGACACAATCAAGCTACCGTTAGGTCTCCACGCAACACTTGCTTCGAGACCTGGTACTCTTTCAGAAGTTGATTGTAGGCGACCTTCGCGTGAATACACCCTGATCACACGTCGTGAAAGCGAGGATGACCGTGAAGAAACCGCGAAGTAGGCACCATCTCCTCGCCAGGTGAGACGTGGTCGGCCATTGTCGACGAAACCTTCAAGGGCTGATTGATCCTTATCAACTTTGAGATGAGCCCTGCCTATCGATCCGTGGAACTGAGTTTCTTTAGAACCCCAGCCGACATTTATTGGAGCGTCTGGATCACAAATTCATCATGAGGGACATGGCAGGTCTGGAAATCAATCTTACCTTCCCCGAATTCATTAGTCTCGATTGGGACCTCCGACAAAACGTCAAAAGTTGATGTCATAAGAATTACAGTGGCGTCTAGATCAACGGAAAATCAAACCACCGATTATGAGGGCGACGCGATCAGTAACGCACCAGTGGCCAAAGTTACCAATGAATCGTCAGGGCTCCAAGCCACAGCTGCGACTCCTGACTCAACTGTACCCAGAACATCAGCGTCCCCCTGAAACCAAGGTTAGGAAGTTGAGAGTAGCTGTATGTTGATCACTTACAGAGAAACCTCCAGAATCGTCAAGCTCCCAAACCACAATGTCACCCGACAGTGTCACTAGGACAAGTTGATTGGACTCGGAGAGCACTCTAAGACTCGCTATCCGAGCATTCGGGGAAGTGTACGAGCCGCAAAAGACAAAGGAATCATTTTGGGGAGTTGAAGAAGTACTGTCTGACGTTCTCCAGACCAAGATTTCTCCTTGCGATGACTCTGTCCCAGCAAAAGCAGTTTTCCGATCGAGGTCGAATGCAATCGCACTAAGAACGGCGCAAGTCCCCTCGGATGTTGGACTTGAAAATTGAATCACATCCTCCGCTTGTAAAGTGGATATCCAAACAGTCGATAGCGTTAGATTTCGCATCGTGACGGGTGTTGGCGAGGCGAAAGTAAACCTTGTCAAATCAAGTTATTTGTTAAGCGCTTATCAAACCCTAACCTCAAATTAAGACTCGATGGAAAATATTTTACCCTGGGTCGCTAAGTACTTCTCTTTCTCCATTGACACTGATGTTGGAATGCGTGTCAGGTCGCCGTCGATATGTGCGCATCGCATGATGTGCCCTCTGAAAAAATACACGGGAAAGATGAACTACACTGGAGACCCAATATTAGCTGTCTTGCACTGCCAACTTGCCCAAAATCGCTTCCAACATTGTGTTCCCACCAAGTCTTGCCACCTCGCCGCGGGCTTGCGCTTCCAGCGACTTTAATACACCGCGGGTATATTCAAACGAGTCCGTCACTTCCTCAAGATAAGTGACCGCCTGGTGCTTGAGCGTCACGTTTTCGGTCCTCTGGCGGAGAACATCTGTGAAATTTCCAAGTTCAAAATGTATCGAGCCAGTGACAGTGATCATACATACTCATTATGAATTTGTTGTCGGGCTTTCCCCTGATACCATGAATAACCGGGAATGAAAACTTGCCCTCGGAGAGGTCATCAGCGAACCCCTTGCGATCCGTATACTGGATGGAGGATCGTCAATGGAATGGATCATCGGCCGCAAGATAACGCACAGCATCGCTCTGCAGATTCATATAGTCGTCGCGAATCTGGTACCAGATACCGAACAAATCCACGAGTGGGATATAGTCTCTAATAAAGAATCGTTCATGCAGGCAAAACCTTTTGGGGGATAATCATCTTACATGTCAGCTTTGACGGCGGCACACTCTACCATCAATTTCACAGCAATACGCAAAGCTCCTGCTGTTTCTGAGCGTCGGATAAGCAAGGGACTGATTTGTCTTGCCGTTATCGAGTACTCACTGTCTCTTACCATTTGTATGTACTCTTGCTCTGTGGGACACTGGAGTGGTCACGCCAAATCAATTCCTTCCCCTGGCCACGGTGCAGAGCCAACATTTCATCTAATCGATCTTGTCTCGACAAACAACCTCACTGAGAGCGAGAGCCTAACTTACCGTTAAGTATCTGAACAAAACGAAGACCAGAAGTGGAAGGATTCTCGGCTTGATCCAGGTAACTCAGCTTGAGGACCTCTTGGTATGCGAGGAAACAGACGTAGTTGACGCAGTTCATAGTTTGTGGCACGCCATATACCTTGTGAGCAACTATGACCGAAGCTTCAGATTACCATCTTTGAGATACCAAGACGCAGTACCTAGCCTGCCTCTCCGTAACTCGGAATCATCTTCGATGTCATCCATTCTGTAACAATGCAATGTAAGTAGTTGTAGTGGGAATAAGAAGGAATCGACATTACATTAAACTGGCATCATGGAGTAATTCTGACGCGCGAAGGATTGGGTCAAGTTGAGCCGAAGGTACCCGAAGCCAATGGTTGAATGCGTGAATAAATTGGTTGCAGACTTTTTTTCCGGGAGAAGACGCGATGTATGTGTAAGGTTCTAGCAGTGCCTGGTCCTACAGCGTCAGCCAAAGAGCTTGATATAAAGAAATGCTTTAGACGTGCCGCCTCCTGCTCTGCAGTCCACTGAGGTGATGGAGCGGATAACGACGACAGGATGTTGTCGATGAACTGAGGGTATTGCGCCATGGTGATGTATTCTGTAGGTCTGACCACTGATTAGATCGTGGTATGAACTGGGCGGTGCTGTTTGGGTTCGAGCTGCCCCTGCATGCATGCATGCAGGTACTTATGACAGAGTAGCTTTCATCATCACAGTTCCTCGGTCGTACCCTCGTTTTTGGTAGCGGATACACGGAGAAGCAAGCCCCGATTTCTGGCCGAATGTGATTTGACCAGAAGAACTTACCGGGTTTGCTACGAACGTAACGAGCTGCCCACACCTGGCAGACCGAACTTGAACAATGGACCACGCGCTAGAAGTTGATGAGTTTACATACTGTGAATGTCGGACTCCAAGTACCCCAAACCCTAACCTTAAACTAAGACTTAAATCGACTTGGGTCATTTCATCCATCAGAAAAGCTCAGAGATGGCGCCCTCGAGAGCGAAACAAGAGTCCTCAGTAGCCGGCACCTCGAGGGAACGACCCCACAAAAAATCCAAAAGTCATCCATACCCCAACAAACCACCACGACGGCCGACTCGCGAGGACGCTCTTCCCGGCCTGCAGAAACTCAAGTCCGCCCTTCGGCAAACAAAACGCCTTCTTGCAAAGGAGAATCTGGCAGCGAACGTACGCGTGGAGACGGAGCGTCGCTTGAAGTCCCTCGAGGCTGACCTAGCCCGCGCCGAGCTGTCACGAAAGGAACGCCAACATGCGACGAAATACCATAGAGTCAAGTTTTTCGGTGAGTGGTCGGGACGGATTACTGTCCGCAGAGAGATATCTTATTCTCATCATCTCTACAGAACGCCAAAAGGTAGTTCGGAGAATAAACCAGACGAAGCGCACTATAGAGGATTCGGAAGGGAAGTCGAGGAGGAAGCTCGAATCGACCCTGGCCGATCTGAGGGTGGACCTAAATTATGTTCTGGTAAACTTGATCTTGCCTTGAAAAATCGGTCGTGTTTGAGGCCGCTAACGACCCTCGTACTATAGCACTATCCTAAAACCAAGAAATACGTCTCGTTGTTCCCTCCGGAAGTCCGACAGTCAGGTTCTACAGCTGAACCAGTTGAAGCATCGTCGGACGACAACGAAGAACGATCAAGAGTGCGCGAAATGATACGTCAGCAAATGGAACGCGGGGAGCTCAATGCCGAGCCCGAGAATGAACTAGGAAAACTAGGAGAGGAAAGCAAGCAGTCGGTGTTCCGGAAAAAGGCTGCTCATGCGCCTCTCTTGAAGAAACCTCGCTCCCACGACGACGATGTTGCAGGCGATGATTTCTTCGGAGACGACGACGACGAAAGCTCTGAGCAGAGCGAAGCGTCCGACGTTTAACTAGCGATGGCTTCGCACCCCATGTCCCATTGTACTCACAGCATCATACCGAATTATCATGCAATCTTCAGGGACATCCACATGGCTAGTTCAACTTGTGACCACCCAACCCCACTCTAAAATAGCATCGATCACCGTCTCGTCGTTGAAGCACCCCTTACCCTCGTCTCCGAAAATCATTACATCGCGTCGGACTCCCCTTGTTTCCAGACACCGATTCTCAGACATTAATTGTTGCTTGAATCTGCTCGTCAAGGACGCAGAGCCCAAACGAACATCGGAGATACCCATGGGCTTGATCATCGATCTCATGAAGACCCTATATTATATTATCGCTCCATAACAACATGCTGGCACTTGCTAGATATGTCGGAACGAGGTTTCTGGACAATAGACTTAGTCTCCGACCCTTGACGATCGATTCGTCGACGAGTGGCGAGCGTCAAGTCAGGATGAAACACGGTACTTACTCCCTGGGGCCTTATTTCGAGCCTCATCCACCCAGTTGACATGTAGGCACGAGATTGCCTTGTTCCTATTAATGACGGCACAGGTATGACCAGGTTGAGATATCATGAGGACCCTAAGTGACGGTGCACACCTCGCGGGGCTGCGAGTTGACAGGCTCAGTAATCGCACCTTATCGGTCATATTTGGCCAGGTGCAGAACACAATCGTCTGCGCTAGTACGAACTAAGTATATTGTTAACATATCCGAAAAAAAAGTAAATTAAAAGAAACAGATCCGACGGTCAGATGAAATATCCGCAGCTGCTAATTGAAGCGCCACTAAACATACAGCATAGCTGAGAGGGAAAAGTTCAGTCGCGACGAAACATGAACACTGCCCGACTCCGAAAGAGTTGGGCCGCGAACGTGCGCTCATCTCGTACAACTAAATATAAATCGCTAGGAGTGCAGAAGAGGGCGCAGAAGGTTACCGGCTATCCAGGCAGAGTCCTATACTGAAAGCTTGCTGAGGATCGCTTCCAACTTGGGGTTCCCACCGAGTCTTGTCACCTCGGCGAGCGCTTGTGCTTCCAGCGAGCTCAATACACTGAGGGTATATTCGAACGAATGAGTCACTTCCTTGAGGTACGCGATCGTGTGATGTTTGAGCATTGAATTCTTCGGCCGTTGGTGGAGCACGTCTGTGAAAATCATGAGGTTCAATCGATGATGGATAGATGGCGATCGTACTTATTATGTATTTGCTGTCGGGCTTTTCGCGGATGCCGTGAATAATTGGAAACGAAAACTTGCCCTCTGTCAAGTCTTCAGCGAATCCCTTGTGTTCCGTGTACTGCGTGATGACGTATTTAGGCGAGTGGAGAGCTAGAAGCGAAGTAACATACCTCGCAGCTCTGAAGATTCATGTAGTCGTCGCGAATCTGGAACCAGATGCCCAACAGGTTGACCAGCGGGACGTAGTCTCTAATAGGGAATCATTGATGTCCATTTAGACCGTGGCACCTTGCGGCATACTTACATGTCAGCATTAACGGTGGCGCACTCGATCATCAATTTTATTGCAATCCGTAGCAATCCACCCGTCTCTACACATCGGATGAGTAGGATCTTGCCTTATCTCATCACTGATAGATACTCACTGTCTTTCACCATTTGTATGTACTCTTCCTCTGTGGGACACTGGAGATGGTCGCGCCAAAACAGTTCCCAACCCTGGCCGCGGTGCAGCGCCAACATTTCGTCTAATCGATCCAGTCAAAATTCGGTCACCCGGATACAGATTGAGTTACCATTGAGGATTTGAACGAGGCGGAAAGCAGCGTTCGATTGATTGCCCCGCGGAAGGCCCAGTTGAAAGATGTACGACTTCTCGGTCCGATCCATGTAGGGAATCTTGAACACTTCTTGATACGCAAGGAAATATACGTAGTTCGCGGAGTTGATGGTTTGGGGCACGCCAAAGATCTTGTGGGCAACTTATGAAAGATAGCGTTGGCTAAGCATAATTTACGATACTCCGGAAACACCGTACCTGGTTTGCCTCGTCTCAGCTCCGAATCGTCTTCGATATCGTCCACTCTGCGACAACGTGAGTGATTGCCATGCGGAAGGAGAGGGTACCATAGTTACAGGAGACTCGCGTTGTGCAGTAGATCTACCACGCGAATTATTGCGTTGAGTTGGGCTACGGGCACTTGAAGCCAGTGATTGAGTGCTTGTATGAATTTATTGCGGAATCCTTTTCCCGGTGAAGATGCCACATATGTGTAAGGCTCGAGTAGCGTCTAGGCCTACGACGTCAGTGAAAAAGGACAAGCGTAATGCTCTACAACGTACCGCCTCTTGCTCCGCAGTCATCTGAGGAGATGGTATCGATAAAGACGGAAGGATGTTGTCAATGAATGGGTGATGCATATCAGCGAGTCCTGCAGATCATACCTGCCCGAACCCACGGTATAAGAACGGCTGAGGGATGCCAAAAAATCCAAAAAAAGACTACCGGCCACAGGGAGAAACGCCGATTCCGTACCGTTCCCAATTTCGGAACTGGCGCTAGATCGCTGTCTTGGATGGAGAGAGTTTGAGAGAGTTCTCCTTCTGTGGGCTTTGAGGCGCCACAACATGAATGAGACTGATAAATTGGAAGCACCTATTCTCGTCCATTTTCTTCTGTTTCGTATGCAATCAGTTTGCTTCGGTGGGCGATCATATCTAGGGATTCAGATCGTGTGCCACTGCAGCTCGTGCGAAGGAATGCGAAGGAGCTCGATGGCGTTCACAGCACTGCGGCACTGGAACAAGCTGGTCCAATACATTTTCAAACTTTAAGCATCGGAAACTCAGTCTCCCGCAGGAGAAGTGCCTGTTTGGTAATTTGTCTGCGGGAAAAAAAGACGTTGCTAACAGAGAGGATTCCGTTACTTACAAGAAAGTCGGTTTTAGAGGAGGAGGCCCACGTCAAACGGTTGAATCGTGAAGCCGCGACGACCGGACCTGGGAACGGGGCGCTGCGGCATGTCTCACCTGTGATCTCATCCGGAATTTTGCGGATGGGTGATGACTAGTGAAGAACCGGACGTCAACCACCTCGCACCCACTGAGCAACGTTGGCAAAGTGAGACACTCGTCATCCCATTTCGTGACACCTATTTCTGGTAAGCGGCCATATACTCCATTTTTGGTACTCTCGTCCCAGAATCAGCGCCACGCATGGTATGGAGTGTGGCGTCTGCGGCTAACATAACACTGGTCAAGTTGCCGCATCGAGAAACAGCGCTCACGGAACTCAACGTTGTTGTTTGAGTTCAAGAGGTTCGCTTCTATCCATAAGCCGCACCTTTGTGGGTCCGTGTGATTATACTGCAAGAGATGGTTCGGATAGTTCGAACTTCAATATGGTGACCACAACTGCGCCCTGCAACTGTCAAGCGTCGATTATTATTTTACAAGTTTGTACAGGATGGACCCGACGAAAGTCCCCACGCACGAAACAATACATAAAAGCAACGCATGCCAAAATGCAAAGAGAAAGCTAGATTGAATGTGATGGCTGGAAAGCGTGAAAGGCATACACGACAACAAACATGCTCTGGTCGAACGAATATAGGGATACAGTCCTAGTTATCTGACAAGGAAACTTAAACTCTTGTCAACGAGTCAATCCGAAAGAATGCTCACCTGGATATTTAATAAACTCCTTAAACGTCATCAAATCCCATCGGAACATCAGGTATTGGTCTGTCCGATCGAAGAACAGGAGGTTGTTCCCCACTGATGGCGGATTCCCAGCAAAGATCTGCATATGTCTCCAGAGGCGCCAACACAAGATCTGCGTCCATGTCTTCTAGCCAATCAGAGTCGTAATCGGAGGTGTCATCACGGGGCATAACTCTGCGTAATTCCCTATGGAAGATAGCAAGGAGGAGCTCCTGCTGAGCGATGGCCTGGCGAACATCGCTGGAACATGACTTTGCGTATAACGCTGTGTTAAATTCATGAGCAGAAACCGGTCCGGGACTAGGTGATGGTGGCGGATGATACCACGGGTTATCCGAAGGAATGGTGACATACTGGGCGTCGTCTGATATAGATGACTCAGAGCGAATCTCGCCGCTGTCAACATAGGAAGATTCCAAAATAGCCGGAGCCCACGCCCACGAATCGAAAGAAAACGAGACTTCGCTATCTGAGTCATCCTCATCGGAGAATGGCGAATGCGGGAGACAAGCTCTGAACGGATGGCTAGCGAATTTGAAGACGTTGGTATCATCGGAATCCTCCGGATTGAGGATAGATTTACTGGGCTGCAAGACTCGGTCAGCTACAATAAGAGAATGGACACGACAAGACTCACATAGTGGACTCCGTTGATCCACGACTGAATGGATTCATTGTCTCTATACATCTGCTTGCACGGTATGGGAGATGATCTGACACTTTGGAAAGAGTGGGATATTTCGGAAGAGAACGCCATGTCCATATAGAGAAAATCTTGACCAGCAACGCGAGGACGAGAATCTTGAAACGCCATATTGACATACATCAACAAGTAAAAGGAGCGAAGCCCAGCTACGCAGGAAGGGGGGGATATGTGCTGGCCATTGTCCATGGTGCAGCGTTTTTATGCAAATGCGTTGCGTGCGCTGCATATGGAGCGGGGAAGACCAAATTTGATGCCAAAACAATTGCTATTGTTTTGGACCTGTCAAACGGCTGCAACGTGGCTGCGTGAGGGAATGCGCTGTGCACACACACGGCGGCACGTGATTGGGAGGACCAAAACAAATTCAACGAACAATAGGTAACGCACACACTGGGAATGGGATAAGCCACCCAACAAAGTTCAACTGAACCAGGTTTCGGACCTCGTGGTGGGCTGCTAAGCCACGAGCAAAGGCTGTATTGTTCTTTCCGAGGTGTCCGACGGTCCCGAACTATTTTTTCCTCCATTTCCTCTACTTCCAAACAAAAAAACTAGCAAGCAAGCCTTAACCAAATACCGGAATGGTTGTCAAGATCGTTGCTTACTAGGGAGTAACTTGCATTCCGTCGGGACAACCAAGCGTGATTCATCGTCGCTTCTCCATCGTCCAAGGCTTCAGGTGAACTCTGCCCAACAATAGGTTGTGTCTGCATTCTGCCATCCTCACCACCTCCCCAAAAGCGTCCCAGCAGCGCTCGTGGACTCGGTTCCTTTCTATTCGCTCGACATCACGTGGGCGCGGAGAAGTGGCGGGAGCCCTCGAGTTGTTCGTACCCGCTGCTTTTGGATTCCACACGTTTTTCGAACCATAGTAGTACTTGTTATGGACCCAGACGATGTGAGCCTTGCGAAGTTGGTTCAAGTTGTAAACGATTCGATGAGGAACTCCGCGGAATTGCGCAGAGTTCACGAGGAGGCTCAGTGTGCCATCCACTGTAATGAATGAGGCTCCGCAAGCAAAAGTTGATGGATCGACGTACCTCGCTGCTGAAATGTCTCGAGAAAACGTTCGTGTCTTAACCTCTCCGGGCCCGAGAGCTGATTGTGTTGAAGTTCTCGAACAGCCTGTGCTGCGGCATCAAAAACAGGCCTGAAGAGGCTGCGGAGCTGTTTTCGAGTGGCATTGTTGTGAAGAACTGCCGCAGAGCTCGCACGGAGAAAAAGGCGATACAGGGAGGTGAAAGAAGAGGGCAGCAGCATGTTCAAGTTCACCGTCGCGTGTAAACAAACATATCACGTGATGATGTGGACAATCCAACGACGCCTCGGATCGCCTGCATCTCTGTTCGATACGGTGTCTGCATGACGCCGTGGCTAGATCGGTGCGAATCATTTAGATCGAACAAAGGCCGTCCTACTTGGATATTAAGAATACATTATAAGTTAATCCGAACCACTTGAAATCAAGGCACGGTGTCCTCGGCTGAGCAATGCTGCCGTGCTTGGGAAACTCAAAAATCATCCCACGCTGCAAGTAACTTGGCCTTGATCAAGACCTCCTCCCTCCTGCCGCGTGTACCGGAAGGTGCTGGATGCCCGGTTCCCTTGGAGGTACCTGTGTGGTACGATTGGTAACGGCGAACTGGATCTCCGGTGAGATTGATCGTCTTACTGATACCAAGACAGCTTTCTGCCATGGAACAAAAACCTTGCGCGCTGTCTGGATGACGAAGGTGGCGTCCAGGCTATCCAGTTCCGGGTTTGCAGGACTGGCTCTTTGGTAGATGTCATACATCGATCGCGCCCTCGGGTTCTGGACCCACGATCAGCACGCCCTTCCCTACAGGTCAAGACGTGCTCACCTGGCTTAGCATCTCCTGAAATGAAAACGGCGTGGTAGCGGTATCAAGCGGGCAGATAACCTCCCTTTCAAAGCCGTCCCCGCTATATATGCGTTGTAAGCTCCAACTTCTATTTAATTGTCTATATAGTGGAGAATGCCGCCAAAGCGGGGGCGGCGAAATAGCATCGGGGACAAAGCAGTGGAGGTGGCGGCTTAAAGCGCCACAATAGACGCTTTGGTACATCAATGACATGACCCAAAGTGTCGGTTGTCCACAACATCTATACCACGAGTTGTGGTCATGGATACGTTCTCCCCTTATAAACACAGCTCATTCACTTCCGTCCTTCTCGTCTTCTATCTTACCCATCTTGTCCGCGCTATCTTCCCTTATCTCTGATCATGGATCTCAGTGCACGCTATGAAGCCATGGATGCCCAACGGTTCGATCCCATGCGCCGCAAGGTTCGTTCTCACCACCACCACCTCCAGCACTTGCCTCGTGGCTCATCTCTCCCTTAGAAGTCTCCTTCGAGCCTTGCCATTACCTCTATCGAAAACGACATGGGTCAAGTTCTGCGACGCCTATCCCAACCAGAAACGCCCCAAAGCGGGGTCGTCGGTGGCATCTGGAGCGACCATGAACTGGTCCTCGTACCACTAGAGGTCTCCTCCCAAAGAAACTCCTTCGGTTCCCTCCTCGCAGAGTCTCTCACATCCACATCCAGCTCTGAGTCCGCTGCATCGGCTGCACCCTCATCCACCTCTGCGTCGACATACTTTACGACACCCTCTCTCACCGCTGAGAGCAGTCAGCGAACGTCACCTTCTGCGTCCCCTTCTCAAGGAAGAAGTCAAGCAGATACGTATGACGGGGAGGACCTCATCATCACCCGCACCATCATCCGTCCCGCTCCGCAGCCTTCCGTCAGGGGCATGTTCTCCCGTCCCTCGAGTCCCCTGATAGGCTCACGTCCGACGAGCCCGCTCTCCCGCCCAAACACCCCTGCATTCAGGGCGCTCAACTGCTTCCGTTCCGGTGCCTTCGACAAGGAGCTCGATGATATGCCGACGGAGCGGGGCGTGGTCTCTCCGCAGCCAGTCCTGCAGGTCATCGTCACGCAAACGCGCGAGCAGTACGAACAAGACCTTGCGTTCAAGGAAGTCCTCCAGGAGGTCTTCCCTGAAGCCGTCCGTCGTCGGCGGGCCGTCCACTAGCGTCGTTTTCCACAGAGAAGGAATGAAAGAAAGAAAAAAAGTGTAGCGAATGTACTCGTATGCTATATCTGCCGTTGATCGTAATCGTCTTAGTTATTTGGTAACGAAGGATTGCAGGGAGGCTGGTCTTCTCTCTGGTCTTCTTTTCCTTCCATATTTCTGCTACAATATTTTCTACACTCGTTCTGGTCTCTCCTTTTCCATATTCACTGACTACTGTACTATTACTCGGTCTAATATTTTTATGAAAGTCATGGATTAGGACGCAAGGTTTGCTGACGTGGACGCTGCTTGGGGAGTACTTGCGTATGGTCGTATGAACAGTCGTGTATACCTTTCGTGTACCACGCATCGATCATCGCTTCCGGTTCAACAATCGAGCGGGACGTCGGTCGGACGTCGCGTGTCATCAAACTGATTTTTCTCAGAGGCGTGTAACAAGCTCGCCAGATTCGAGTCGATGGGCCATGGCACTGCACGCTCAGGCCCGGTGACCATCCCTCTGACGCATGGATTCGACCGTGCCGCAAATATGATCCCGTTGCGACGATCGGACGACCACTTTATTTATAAATTCAATACGGATTCGCGGCGTCATAGCAGAATTGCAAAGTGCTGTATATAAACGCGGCACCGTGCCGGCGAAGAGTCCCCATTATATTGCAAGAGTTCGCCGGCGAGCCATGCCATGCCATGCCATGTAGTAATACCCGTTCGTCCCGTCGTCCGTTCCGCATCACCGTTTAGTATGCCACTAAAGAATTTCATTTCGCTCAATGGAGGGAAATTGGTGCGTGGAGGTGGTAATCTCGTGTCGTTACTACTTTAGCGACGACTCAGAGCACCTCGAGGATAATGAGCAGTATTAGTCGCCGTGTCAGGTGAGGTGGGCGATTCGATATTCGTTCTCGGCATGGTTGGCATTCGCGTCCCACGTCACGCAAAAGGGATCCTCCATCATTCCGTTCGACGAGCAGCGGCCTACCTACCTCGCGATCGCAGTCCTACATCATCCTTGCCCAATGCAGTCGACCTCGATTGCACGACGGCACCTGTGCTTCACGTCAAACACATGTGTCTCCACCGGCGTCCGGCGAGCAACACACACTCGGGCTGGGCATAGCTCATTCGAAAGGTGTTCGAAATCAACGCCTTTGATCGATTGGACGCGCGTCGAGTGCAGTCATCAGGGTCCTATGGGGACCACGACGCTGCAATCACAATCCGCCACCGTCATCGTTTCCAGCTTAGCAAAGGACACATGAATCGACGTCCCAACATGCGAGATCTGGAAACGCCGTCAGTCCGTATATATGGACTACCTTGCCAACGAGCATGCGGCGCAAGGATCTTGGCAGTGTAATTATAATTCCTCACGATTGATGTCACCCCCCGACGTCATCGACAGTCATGGAACTCGGTAAAGTGTTTTCTTGCGTTTGAGACGCGTCGCGAGTTCCGCCCGTGGGGAGCGCATACATCTTTACGTGTGCTTCAATGACCGCTTCGGCTGCCTGCGTGCTTATATGCAACGTTTTCATCTGCGAACGCTGTATGTTTTCCGTCACAGGGGGTTGAGTGGATTCAGTTTAACGGGCAAGAAAAGAACAGCTCACCAGCGCGAACGAAACACCGCGGTAAACGAACCCAAAGACTTCTTTAAAGTCGGAGTGTGATCGAGGTAGACCTGCCTCGACCAGACGACGGACAGCCAGCTTTTTCAGCACCTGGACACGTGCATCAGTATACATGCGCGATACGGCATTGATGAGCAAAGGACTCGGACATACGAGCTTGTTGGCACACTCGATCGCATCGCCAGTCTCACAGTCCTCCCGATCGGCGATGGCCGACTTCCCCTTCCCCTTTCCGTTGATGGACTGACGTCGAGGAGGTTCGACCGCACCAAACACGTCCGTCCCCGTATCCCCTTGTTTCCGACGAACTTTGGTAGGAAGCTCCGGTACCTTGAAATTTCCACCTCTGTCCCCTGTCTTACCGTTCCGGTTCGCGGGCGCCTTGGATCTGGGGAGGTGCAGCATGACTTCCCTCGCCTGACGCAACGCTTCCTCTTCCGCCTTATCCTTATCCTTATCCTTTTCCTTGATCTGATCTAGGTCTTGGGCTGCGCTCGGCCGCGGCAGTATGCGTTTGTTCGCGCCAAGATCTCCGAGGGTGGTAGCGCCACCGAGTAAACGCGCAGGCGGCTTGCGAGGCGTTGGGTCGTCCGGACGTGGTGCACGCGGGGCGGGCATGATGCGCGCAACCCGTACGTTGATCGGTGGGGTCCCCACGGAGGTCGACGTCGCAGTGGGTGACAGTTGCAAGGAAGGGGGATGTAGTAGTGCATTTGTCTCTCCGTAGATGACGATGTCGGTGGTCTCGGGTCCATCTACGAAACGGGTGAACATCACATAAATCGGATGGATACGATAGAACGGTTCGGAGAAACGCACCGGTGTCCCCTAGAGACACGCGAACACCAACTTTCGTCCTCTTCGGGCCTTGCGCATCGTGTGGGGAGGCAGCTAGCGGAGACAGACACAGGATGTTTTCGAAATAGATCTTGGTCAAGGTCGCAAACGGATGAATATCTCTGAGCACAAAGTTGCCAGTCAGCCTGCCGTCATGCACGAACCGCGAAAAAGCGCGCCGACGTACATGTAAACATCCCCACTATCGTCCGTCCATACGTCCTGCATACAAACGATGCCCTTGAACCTCAACGATTGCCGTCCGCGCATACTCTCCAACGCCAGCGTGAGTGGGTTGTACATCAGCTCGCGTGCGAACGCATCGGACCGCGATGACAGGGAGCATGATGGTGAGTCCTGCTGCAGTGCTGACGATGACACCAGACGCGCGGAAAAAGCGATGCCGTCAAGTTGGAGGTAGGAGTCGGGGAGCGAGAGCGCGCCGCGGTAGAGGAGACGGTCGGAACCTTTGACCGGGCCTGAGCTTCCGGGAGTTTGGATTTGGGTGACGGACGACCTTTGTGGGGTCGCGTCTGTGATGGTGATATCTGGTGGATGTCGGCCATTTGGCGTCATCAACGAAGGTAGTGAACAACACGCGTTGTTTGTCCTTGTTTCATTCGTGCTACTAAATGAAAAGAAAAACAATATAAATGCCCAACCCCTAATGCAAAAAATCTAGTAACACTTTTCTACTGCTTCAACAACACAAGCTATCACTCTCGGAACGCTGGTACAAGTTAAGAACAAAGAAACCTACTTATTTGTGATTTTGGCTGATTTTTATTCATTCGTGTTGGGAGTACGGAAGTCTTCCGGTTTCTGACTCCCTTCCGCACGCGTAGTGCAAAATCTGGTCACGTCGCGTCACACTAGCCTGTTGGCTTGTAACGTAATCGGCCGATTGGAGCGCATTTGTCGACCAGAATACGGCGAGTTTCGGAAGGGACCAAACTTCAATCTCAGAATACGTAGGAGGACCTTGGTCCGTTCGGAGACGTGGTCAAGCTGGCTCTTCTCTACATTTGGAATTCCGAAACAACCAATGGATCGATCCTTGCGAGCGCATCCAATGCACCATTCATTTCTGCGATGCAAACATTGGTAACCCTATCAGAAAGCCACTCGAATATTTACTTCTCTTCGTGAATTCTTGGCATCAGGAGAGTTTGGTTTGTGGCGGGCACCCGGTTGAATTCTACAGAAACTCAGGTAAGTATAATATCACTCACCAGTCCCGTCACTTTCATGCTGTTCTCGGCTCGCCAGTGACCAACACCACCCAATACAACAGAGCTCCTGTCCTCTACACACCACCACCCTATTCCATGCGTCTCCTGACTGCGAAAAAGTAGTGGATCTTGACCCCTGATCTGAGCGGTCGCTAGTCATCACTCTCCCATCCCTCGTCTACCCTTTCCACAGGCGCTTACGCGGGCTTTCTTCGACAGTACGCGTCCCGTTGCACCCCCAACCGTTTTGGAACCGACCCCAGATGGAGATGCATTCAAGAGATCGGCCGTGTCCAACCATTCCAATTCGCGATCCATCCTTACGAACACACCTGTGCCGCCCGAGGAGCGTCAACAACTATTCGGGCTGCGGCGCCCCGGAATTGGTACGAGCTTTGTTACGATATCGTCCTGCATGTTGACACCATTCTCGCAGCTTGACATCCCAACTTTGGATCCTTCGCAATTTGATCCTATCCAGCACACCTCAGGGCATAGGCTAGAACAAAAGTACTGGATGCCACCTCCGCTTCGATGTTGGTTAGTTGATCAACTTTATCCTTGTTGCGTTGGGTAAGGGTGCTACAGCGATGGCTATACCCTAGATCAGGAAGTAGAATTGACCTCATTCACAACTATCCCAACGATGTTCCCCCTCATGAAACCTTCCGTCTTTCGGAGTGTGTTCCCGGCGGTGACCTGAAAATGACAGACAAGATCGACCGAATCAAGGAATGGCCTGCAGAAATGCTTCGTGAGTCATTTCGTCGCGAGAAGATGAGGTGTAATTATTGACTACCATGTACGCGTACAGGTGAAATCAGCTTGCGGTTGCCCGACGATCGCCTGCATCATGGGTCCACGCTAGAGGTAAAACTCGAAAAAGGCAGCGGCATCATAGGATGGAGTTGTTCGTGAGAAAGCCTACACTACCGGTGCGGAGGAAAGGGGACAAACGTTTTCATGCACTTTGTTTTTTTTCGGGGAGATCGACGACTGTTTTGATTTGTTCTTTGGGGTGAAGATAATGTATTTGACCTTGAGACTAATATGGTGCTTGCATTGAAATGTCATCTAAATGTCCCCGCAGAATCTCTAGACATGCTGTCACTCCGCCGGCCAAGTTCAGAGTGACCACAGCACCGACACCCTCCTCGTAAAATACAGCGTGTAGACTAGCCACTAGGTATGCATTGAATGTGTAACCCTTGTTCATCAATGAAGGACACCATGAACTGATAAATGTGATACTGAGTCGTCCGATTCGGATGGACGTACTGGACTTACCTTGAACCAATTCTGATCACTTCGTAGATGTTTAACACGCCGGCAAATTGTGACTATTTTTCGATTTGGTAATTGCCAACCATCCGTATATTTCTTCCTCTGCTCATCGAACGGCCACGTCAAAGAAACGTTTGTCAGTGAGTCATTCCCAATTACTAGCCCCTGTGCATGACGTATGTGGTCGAGTAGACCTGCCTCGACTAAGACGACGGACAGCCAGCTTTTCAGCACCTGAGCACGTGCATAAGCATACATGCATGATACGAGCAAAGGGCGTACGAGCTTGTTGGCACACTCCTCCCGATCTGCGCTGGTCCCCTTCCCTTCCCCTTTCCGTTGTTGGACTGCACCAAAACACGTCCATTCCCGGATCCGCTTGTTTCCGACGAACTTTGGCAGGGAGCTGCGGTCCCATGAGATTTCCATTTCTGTCCCCTATCTTGCCGTTCCGGTTCGCGGACGCCTTGGATCTGAGGAGGTACAGCATGACTTCCCTCGCCTGACGCAACGCTTCCTCTTCTACCTTGTCCGTTTCCTTACCCTTGATCTGGCTCCGGTCTTGCGCTTGCGTTGTTCGCGCCGGGATCTCCGAGCGTGGCAGTAAACGCTCAGGCGGCTTGCGAGACGTTGGGTCGTCCGGACGTGGTGCACACGAAGCAGACATGATGCGCGCAATCCGCACGCTGAGCGGCGGGTACCCACGGAGGTAGACGCCGCAGCGGGCGACAGCTGCAGGGGAGGGGATGTAGTAGTTCGTTTGTCTCTCCGTAGATGACGATGTCGGTGGTCTCGGGTCTCTACGAAACGGAGGAACGTCACATGAATTGGATGGGCAGGATAGAACTGTGCGGAGAAACGCACCGGTGCCCCCTAGAGACACGCGAACACCGATTTTCGTCCTCTTCGGGCCATGCGCGTCATGCGGGGAAGCAACCATTGGAGATAGACACAGGATGTTTTCCAAATGGATCTTGGTCAACGTCGCAAACGGGTGAATGTCCCTGAGCACAAAGTTGCCAGTCAGCCGGTCGTCATGCACGAACCGCGAAGAAAAGGAGACGCGCGCCGACACACATGTAAACATCCCCACTATCGTCCGTCCACACGTCCTGCATACAAATGGTGCCCTTGAACCTCAACGTCTACCGTCCATGCATACTCTCCAACGCCAGCGCAAGTGGGTTGTACGCGATGACAGGGAGCATGACATCGAGTCGTGAAGTTGGAAGTAGGTGTCGGGGAGCGAGAGCGCGCCGTGGTAGAGGAGACAGTCGGCACCTTTAACGATGGCGTTGTTTGTGACAGTTTGTCCTTGTCTCATTCGTAATGAAGGTTTACCGGTACCTCCCATCGCTTTAGTAGTGCCCCTTTCTAAGCACTCACGCGCCTTCGCTACCCCCCCAACTCTTCTGGAACATGTGTCATTCGAGAGGTGGACCGTGTCCAACCACTTCCATTCGCGATCCATCCTTCCGAACACGTCTCTCCAGGCCGAGGAGCGTCAACAATTATTCGAACTGTGGCTCCGGGAATTGGTACGGGCTCTTTCGTCCCGCGTGCTGTCACCGTTCTGGCAGCTTGACGTCGCAACTTCGTCCCTCGCGATTTGATATAGGATGATCAACTGGCGAGACGGAGTTGATCGGGAGAAAGATAAGGGTGCATACAGCCTCGGGTCGGAGGAAAGCAGACAAACGTTATCATTTTTCTCTCGCGCAGGACCAACGACAAATTTGATTCTTTCCTCGTGATGTGGGTGATGTTTTTGACCTTTTTAATATGGTGCTTGCATTGACATGGCGTCTAAATGTTCCCGCAGAATCTGTAGACGACCACAGCCCTGTCACTCCACCCGCTGTCGCACCCGGATGGGATAGGACATTCATGCTTTCCGTTTGGAAACGACGGGAAAGCCGGCCAAGTTCACGGCGGAAGGATACACTCAGCACCCTCATAAAATACAGCTGGGGTAGACTAGGTAGGTATGCATTTATTGCGCAGCCCTTGTTGGATCAACGATAAACACTATGAATTGATAAATATGATACTCATCTGATTCGGATGGACGTACCTTGAGATGATTCTTGCAGAAAAACCGATCTAATTGCATCGCAGATAAGTTTTGCAAAACACGTCAGCAATTTTAGCGACTTGGGAAGTAGCGGTTACCTGGCCATGGTTTCTTTCTTTATTTCTTTGAGCTACTCGTCTACAATACTGTATACAAGGCGGTCAGTGGGCCTGAAATGGCGGCAATTCTCATCTCGATCTCTCTCTTCTCATCAAACGCCCGCGTGCTGTGTATGAGGAAAACAGTCGTTAGCCTCTGGCCAGCAGACCAGTTGGGAATGCCCAATCTCCGGAACTCGTGACTCTAAACCGATCAAACTGGACCGCCGGAAGCGGATGTCGGAAGTAGATGGGATCAATCGCCGTACACTAGAGTCGACTTCCTCCCTCACCTCACGGTGACTACTGCTTCAACATCCACGTTCCACAGTCTCTTATCCAACACGCTCACGCTCGGAATCCAGATATGGCAAGAAACAAGACAGGCGGTTTTGAAAACATTCGAGAGAAATTTGGCCGCTTCAGGATCCTTATCATTGGGCGGGCGAACGCTGGAAAGACGACTATTCTCCGCGCGATCTGTAACACTACCGAAAATCCGGAGGTCTATGATGGAAAAGGCAACAAGGTGTGTACCATGTGTGATACATATGGATGACCGGTTTATCAAACCACGCGACTAGATTGATCTGACCGAGGTCGAGGGATCCAGGGGAGTAAGTGTCACTTGCAACATGTTG
>JBBPPG010000397.1:0-25684 GCA_038091855.1 Leccinellum luteum | reverse complement strand
GTGAGACAACCTTTGGACGATGGTTTTTTCAAACACTTTAGATCTCGCTGAGGGGCTGGAAGAGCACGCGATCTTCAGATTCTTCACGTGCGGTATTTTATTTCGTTATCTTATCAGACACGTCCCATTTTAATCGCCGCCTTTCTCTTCTAGTCCACATCTACATTTTGTTTCTTCCGATGAGTCCTTGCATCACGGATCTATGCTGGCAGCCAGTCCAAAAAAGCGGGGGTAAAGTAAGATAGAATGATGGTAGCGCCTGGACAACCATCAGAAATGCAGTGCAATGCCGAGACGTAAGGAACGACGCTCACCAGCTCTGACCATGCTCTCCGTGGTCTCGAACGCCATCGCCTTGAGGTCATACACGCCGGCCTTGGCGCCCGCATGAATCATCGCGAACTCTCCGCTCACTTGGTAGCAGGCGATTGGAAGGTCTCCAGCAAGCTGTGTTGCATCGGCAATGATGTCGAGATACGGGAGTGCGGGCTTGACCATGATCACGTCGGCACCTTCGACCACGTCACGTTGCTGTTCATCAATCATATTGATCAGAAATCAGCTAAACTAAACGAGATGCTACCCACGATCGCACGCCTCGCGAGGCCCTTGGCGGTAGGCGGGAGCTGATAGCACTTGCGATCCCCAAACGAGGGGGCACTCCCTGCAGCATCTCTGCAGCGAACACGTGACGCGTTGGACCTGGATGTATGCGTTGGAGCGCTCACCTGAAAGGACCGTACAGCCCGCTCGCGAACTTGGCGGAATAACTCATGAGGGTGCATCTGTTACCGAAGCCGGCATCGATCAGGCTCCTTTTTATTGCCCGAATCCGACCGTCCATCATATCACTCGGTGCAACGCAGTGTGCGCCTGCGCGCGCATAGTTGAGCGCAACCTCGGCGAGGCGTGCGACGGAGGGCTCGGCGTCGATTGCTCCATCAGAGTGGAGAAGTCCACAGTGACCGTGCGAGGTGTACTCGCAGAGACAAACGTCACACGCGATGTAGAGCGCGGGGAAGAGAGACCGGATCGTTCGGATGGCTTGGATGACAGGTCCTTCGGGATCGTCCGCTGGGGTTCCACGGTGGTCCTGGGAGAGGGAGGGAGGGTATGAACGTTTGTGATGACGACGAGACGGACATGTGAAATAAGAGTGCGCACTTTCTCACACTTGAGGGGGACACCAAAGAGGATGACGCTGGATAGACCTTTCTGGACGAGAGGTCCGAGGAAGCCCTCGAGTTTGTTCACGCCCCAGCGGCGTTGACCGGGGAGAGAAGGTATGTCGACGCTGGCATCCGGATCGTCGGTGATGAAAATTGGATAGATGAACATGGACTTTGTGAGCTGACGACGGGATTGCCATGAGCGGGAAAGAGGGTGTTGATACCCTCCCTGCAGGATAGACCTGGTGGTGACGCGTTAGATTTGTTCTAGTAGAACAAGGAGTGTGTGCTCACGATATTTCCATGTCTAGAGACTTGTGGTCGAGGACAAGCCGATCGAGCTTATTTGATCCCGCGGCGACTGACTCAGCCGATTCATGTCATGTAAGACTTCATTGCGATGGCCCAACCATCCCCGGTCGGGAACTGATGACAGATCTCACTTTAAAATTGACAGCAATGCAGTTCGAGCTGCCGGTGCCTGCTGTAAACACGTAGAACAATTCGGCTGATCTGAGACGATGGTCAATGCAAGGACGCTTGTCACGCCAAAGCAGACAATTCGATACTCAAAACTCCGTAGGTCCACAAGAACGCAACGAAGCTTTCCGATCTACTAGGGAACCGGCCACCCAGGATGGCCAAGGAAACGGAGGGCCGAACGAGGTTGACATGACAACTGTAGTCTGTAGGTCCCAGTGCTGTCGTCTCAGAACCCCGAGTGTGCGACGGGATTCGTCGGCGGGGACGGGAGTTGTAGACTGCGAGTGTGTCAGCGGGACCGTCCGATTTCAATTCAAAAGGGTAGAGACAATTTATTTAATTTTCGCGAGTACGTACATCCGCACTGTCTGCGGGGTAGAACAAAGGAGAGTCAAGGACAATGGAGGAGAGTTGGGACAAAAGCAGCAAGACAAAGACAATGGTTGCTTGGACAGCAACGAAGACTTCGAAACAGAATCGCCGCTGCTACGACAAGGCAAAGACCTGCGAGATTTGACAGGGTGGGATATTTCGGTAGCCTCGTGTAACGTTGACGGGGACGTGGGCGGAATCAAATGTACGATCACGTGATCTTGTTGAGCAAGTCCCACGCGTTTCTGGATTTGCCTTAAACACGCGACCATTTGACACTTATTCCCTTTGTTTTCCCCTTCCTCATCGACGGCGACGACGACGACGACGACGACAATAATACTTTATAAATTATTCCAGGACGTCGATGTCAACGGCCATCTACTCATCACCACCACAACCGCAGTATATCTCTGTATCTCCTCGCGACATGACACCAAGCTGCCGCGCAGCACACTACTCCACACCGCCCCGCTTTCAGGCTGACACAAGCTCTACTCCCTCCTACGATTCACCCATGTTAACACCGTCCCCACTCAGGCGAAGGCCCTTCTTTCCTCCGCCCCGCGACGACCCAGAGCAGGACGACATCTTCCTCCAATCGCCCTTCAAGTCGCCGCCCCCAGTGCACCACCTATACCCTCACCGCATACATAAAATGCCTGTACCAATCGATGACGATGAGGGCAGCATCTTTCTGTCTCCCTCCACCGCAGCAACTTCCCCATTTTTTCCTCCCCCATCCTCACAGCCACTCCGCACCCCCGTTAAAGAAGATTTGCGTTCGAAAACTCGGTCTGTGCTCAAGTCCAGGCAGCCTGCCTTCCCGGCCTCAACCATCGCTTCCTCTGCCGTTGGTACCAAACGTAAATCATCGGCGCAATCAGGTGGCTTCTCGACCCCACTACGGCAGCCCGCTTCTACACCCTTGTCTATCTCTGCTGCAAAGGCAGATCCTGCTTCGGGAGTCGCATTTCATCGCCTCGCCCCTCTCCCTGCGCTCCGGTTCGGCACCCGTACTCCGCAGACAAAGGCCGAAACCGAAGCATATCTCAAAGGACAGGCCGAAACGATGAAGCGACTGCGCATTCGTGACATGGAGAACTCGGATGAGGATTGGGGCGTCATAGAGGACGACGACTCTGCATGCGAGGTGGAGGAGCGGAATGACGTGGCGATGAAGAAGCCCTTCTCGACCAAGCTATCACTTTTGTCGCGTCGGTCACGGAATCAGTTACGCAGTCCTAGAAAACCTCTCACCATCAACGCCGTCCCTCAGAAGGGCACCACACTCGATGAGGTCACCGAGGCAATATCGCCTGGTGGACATATCCTCAAGAGGCGGGCACGCTCGAGACCCGTATCTCTAGAGCTCCTCGAGAGCGTAAATCAAACTCCATCACCCTCTGCTTCATCTCCAGTACGTCTCTTCTTTCATCAAACGTCCGCCGCATTAATTTGTCTGTAGCCAAACCCATCAAGTCCCAAGCATAGACGTACATCAAAACCACCACCAGTTTCTTTCCCGTCAGTCAATCGGAATCGGGTCTCCGCTATCGAGTCGTTTCCTCATACAGCAAGCGACTCTCCCATACCCCGTAGACGACTCACCGGTAGTAGTGGACTACATCCGCACTTACAAGCAAGCTCAGACTCTGCTCGTCAACCAATGACACGTCTTGCCAGCAATAGCTCCGCCTCCCTCTTCTTTGGACCATCCATTCCCCAATCTGCTTCCAAGACCCGGTCATGGACAGCATCCAATTCCACCGCCTCTGCTGTGAAACCCCGTGCTAATGCGCATACATTGGCACCCAATAGGCATAGCTATGGGGGACCCAGCGGCGAGACAATCGCAACGTTTCCTTGGCGCAATGCTCTAAACGTACCATCACCGGATTCCTCTCCTGCTTCGTTGCCTCATGGCAGCCACGGCGTCGCAGACGATGAAGATGACATGTTCTTTGAGCCATGTGATCCACCCGAGACCTCGTTCGTGTTCAACGTGACCGAGGGTACCCCTTCCCCTAGATCAAAGAACGGAAAGAAGGGCAAGGATATGCTTCCATTGAAATATAAGCCTCGTGATTCAGGCGTCGCCTTGAGTGATGATGAAGATGCCATGAATAGCGCAGGGACTTCGCTCTCGATCATGCCACACACTTCGACATCAGCATCTTCACTGAATTCAGATGTCGGAGATGACCTCATTACGCCGGGCGTTATGCCGAACTTGGATTCTGGTTGGCCGCCCGCTTTCATCGTTAGTGGATCAGACGACGGCTTGCGAACGAATCACGACGGTGTTGACATCGATGCATTCATCCTTCGAACGCTTGCGGCAGGTGGCAAACCCTCGGCCGAAGAATCAAAGAGGCCGCCGGGCACCCCGGTCAAGAAGCTCAAGAATGCACACCTTGGCGGCAACAGGCTCTGGCAAAGTGCGGTGGCCAGCAGAGTTGGGTTCAACTTTGGTGGCTTGGACCTTGGAGTAGCACCCGCAGGCAAGATGAAGAATGGCCCTCGCAAGAGCTTACCCGCAGCATTTCCTGCGCTTGGCGCCAAGCAGGGCTTGGACCTGCAAGGTTCCGACGAGGACGATGACGAGGAGAACAGCCCGAGTTCTAGAAAGGAAATGAACAAGTACGAGGGTCTTGGGATCGGTCGGCCACCTGTGTCGTCTGGACCCGCTGGGCCTGTCGAACGCACACGTTGGCTGATGCGACGGAGCAGTAGTGGGGCCTTCTCGAGTGGCAGTGAGGCCTCCCTTACCACACCAACACGGCGTAGCAAAGGTAACTTCCATCATTCAATTCTAATCAGATCTACCAACTGGTTTTTGATGTACATATGGTCTAGATTGGCCCATGCATCGTCGCGTTCCGTCGCATCTATCCCCTGCCGCTATGGCGCGCCTCGACGTACCTTTGGAGAAACCTGGTTCTCGTTCCTCTTCAAATAGCTCTGTGATCACGCTGAATTCGCCAACGCTCGTACGTCGCCAAGGACCTGGTTTAACGTCACAAAGACTGCCTCTCTCGCCCCTCCAACAGGGCAGACCCGCGGCGAACGACAAGCTGGGCCACTTCGACCAGGAATTTGTAGAGATCGATCAAATCGGCAGCGGCGAATTTGGCAAAGTCCTCAAAGTCCGTTCTAAGAATGGATCATCTTCTGAGGAGGTATGGGCTGTCAAGCGGTCTAAGCCGTTCGAAGGCCCCCGGCACCGGTATGAGACCCATTTTGACTTTTAATATCCGTGTCATTTATTTGTGTTTTTGTGGTGTCAGACTTCGCTTGCGCGAAGAGGTCAACATCTTGCAACATCTTACCACGGGAGGTCAACATCCAAATATTCTCGCATATATTGATAGTTGGGAAGAGGACGAGGCGCTGTTTATTCGTACCGAACTCTGTGAGCTGGGAAACTTTGCACACTTCCTGTGGGAGTATGGCAAAGCGTTTCCTCGTCTGGACGAACCAAGGGTATGGAAAGTATTTGCAGACTTGAGTAATGTGAGTGGGACACGTCGCGGGGACAGTCTGGATTAGATTGGCGTGTTACTCATGTTGTTTGTTCTGTGCAGGGTCTTCGGTTTATCCATGAGTCAGGTGTCATCCACCTAGATCTAAAGCCGGCAAATATCTTTGTAACCCAAGAAGGTCGCTTCAAGATCGGTGATTTTGGAATGGCATCCCTATGGCCTCGAACGAAGAGTGGAAGCCTACTGGGTGTTCCGCTTGGAGGGTTCGAACGCGAAGGCGATAAAGTGTACTTGGCTCCCGAGGTCTTGCAAGGGACCTACGGTACGGCTGCCGACATCTTCAGGTATGAGTTTGACTGTCAGCTGTCATTCATTCACTGTACTTATCTTTATTGACCAGTCTCGGCATGACAATGCTGGAAACGGCGACAAACATTGTCGTGCCTGATCAGTAAGTAAAACTATATCCGGACGCCCGCGGTTCTGCCAGTGAGCTAACGGTGCCTGTTTGTTTGTAGGGGAGACGGGTGGCACCGCCTGAGACAAGAGGATTTCAGCCAAGTGGACCTGGATGGCAGCCCGGAACTGTTTACCCTGATCAAGAGCATGATGAAGACGGATCCGGTTAAGCGCATCGAAATCCAGAGTGTGTATTCCCACCCTGTCGTACGCAGGGTACGTCTTGCGATGGAGCGAACGTATGCAGAGGCCAAGGCCACGGGGTCTAGTCTGTTTGCCACGTCGCCGTTGGCGAGTGTTTCGGAGACGTTCTTGGAGGAGATGCTCGGACGTCGTACTACCGTACCGGATTACGGGGGCGATGTCGCGATGGACCTGAGTCCGTGATCTCGGTGACTTGATTTCTTTCCTCGCTGCTTCCGCTCTGTTGGTTCCTGGCCCGTCCATTTCATTCATGCCAGAATTTTCATGCTATGCTATGCACACCAAAACGCTTCACCACTATCTTGGATATTGCAAAAAAAAAGGAAAGGATTTTATGACTTTTCCTCTTTTTTTGTGCGACTTGTAAATGTTCTTGGGACATTGTTGGCTACTATAACATTATATTTTCTAGGGATGATATCTTTTTCTTCTTTTTTGCTTGAAACTCCTCTGGCTTGACATTATATGCAACAGCGGTCCCCCTCGTCTCGTCATTTTTTCTCCTCAAAACCTCAATCGGCATCTCTCTCAATCCATCCCCATTCGTCGACTATCCATAAACTATACCGCACAGTACGTACTGCACATGGCAATATATTTCTATTAAATATTTCTCTCCGAGGAGCGTCATGACATCTCTTCTTTTTCGCTTACATGACACGAATTCTTATATGTTATGAATCATCACGATGACGGCGGTGTTTTTTTTGTAGTTTCTCTCTCTCGTCTTTATATACATGCATGCGTATATGTTACCAATGAGTTGTGATGTTTTTGCTTGTCTTGGTGGTGACCCGTGCTCGTGACCTCCGTGAATCGGTGGGCGCTCGGTTCGTAATAGGCGTCTCGGGAAACCAGACAGCCATTAATATTGTAAGCCAAGGACGGTGTTTGTCAGATGGGTGACGTTGATAGGCTGGCAAGGCATCCGAAAAGGAAACGAGGTTACCAAACGGAGAGGGAGAAGGTGGAGGAGTGCGCCCGGGGCGGGTTGCCGGTGACAAGGTGGGTAGTAGGCGATGCCGCGGCTGCGGGACGCGAACCGGGGTGAGTAAGGTGCGGAGGGGAGGTATGTAGTAAGGTGAGATTCTCCCGTGCCGTGCATGCGTGAACGGGGATATGATGATCGATTGGATTTCATAACCTCACGTATCGGGGAAGAGAGGGGGTAGTAGGGCCTCGAACGTTCTGTCATGAGTTGACGCCGCTCGGACGAGCGATTTGGATATTTGTCGGGCCAATCAGTCCGTTCATGCGCGTTGGTCCGAAAAGAAGTTGATGGATGGTGCATGGAGTTCACACGCCGACGAGGATGCTCTGCCTAGTTTGGAACGAAGGAGGTGAAAAGAGATAGAGATAGAGATAGAGAGGGGGGGAAATGTTGCGGTGCGGACGGGTGACTCCGATAGAGAAGAAGCTGCGTTCGAATTTAATAATAAACGTAGGTCGACCCGCGACGCAGGTTGCGTGCGGTGCAAGAAGCTTTTGGGATGGCTGAGATCCAGGTTCGGGAGAGATGGCGCCGCAGTTCTGTTCAAGTCAAGCGTGATCGGCGATTACCTCGATTGGGATTTTTGGGATTTTGAGAAAAGACTGTGATTGGGATTAATATCGAGGATAGGGAGAAGAGGGATGAGGGAAGGGGGGGGCAGTGTAGTCTAGCCGGTCTCGAAGGTACGAATAGTATTCGTCTTTGATCCAATTCGACAGGCACTGTTGGACCCTGCACACTAGCGGTCGCGCCGAGGTGCGTCTCGAGGGAGAGTCGCCGATGCGGCGGTGCGATGATCTGACCGGCGATTTGCATAGCGCGGCAAAGGGACTGCGTGCATTATTTTTTATTTTTTATTTACTTGGGGAAGGGAGGCGCAGTGGGGACACGTGTAGGTAGTTATCCGAGGAGGGAGGAAACCCCAGGACGAAGGAGATCAGGATGGGAGAATCGGGGTACACACGCAAGGATATTTTTTAGCTTTGAGGATCTGGCAATTGGAGATCCACGGGAAACGTTAAGAATATGAATAGTACTAGTAGGAGTAAGAGGGAGGAGGAGGAGGAGAAATAATATCAAGGCTGGGTCGATCTCAAGGGGGGGATCGTTGCCAAGGTCTCACTGCCACCTTTGACCAAAGGTTTAAAAAATCGGTCGGGGGCAGATCTCAAAGTCGGTTCCTCAAAAAAAAAAAAGTCAGGGTTCAAAAAATCTTGGACGTTTTGTGTGAATGAAGTTGTAGCTATAAGTAAGTTCGGTCCCTGGCAAGATCCCTGTGGACATGTCCGCTCCCTCCTTTCCGTCCCACTCACACTCCTTGTTGTACCCCGTACACATTCATCTCCCCACACTTCCACCTCCACCTCCACCTCCACCTCCCGCTCAACCTGCACAGCACCACCATCATCATCACCACCATCACATGAACCCGAACGTCACTCCCCAGCCAAGGTATCCCAGTACTTGCATTCCTTCCTTGATGCCTCCCGGAGTCGACCCCACGTCTGTCGATTTCAGGACATTCTTCCCCTACATCCCAAACGAAGTAAAACACAGGAAGAGGACATCCAGACACCAGCTCAAGGTCCTCGAAGACGTCTTTCGCAAGGATACAAAACCAAATGCTGTACTTCGCAAAAAGCTCGCGGCAGAGCTCGAGATGTCCCCTCGCGCCGTGCAGGTACGTCTTCCTCCACTTTTTTCTCGTGACGCGCGCTCATCGCTCCCCGTCGCGCCCACCACAGGTCTGGTTCCAGAACAGGTACTTGTCTCTTCTCCACGCCACTCCTCCACTCACGCCCCTTCCTACAGACGCGCAAAGGAAAAGGCCCTCCGCAAACGCGTCTCCTCGTCCGCCGACGATGAAAAACCAACCGATCCACCACTGAAAATGTCTTCCCAGTCCAGAGACACCTCCCCAAACGAGTCTTCCAACTCGTCTACCGCGACGGAGAAGCCCATCATCCACCCAGACGACGATCTTTCCCCGGGCGTGCCGCCCACAGAGCCATCTCCCAGCCCCGTCCTCAAATTGTCTTGTTCTCCTCCTCTCCTCCCTGTATCGCCCCCCTCACCATGGTCATCTTCCGCGGGCACATCCACCGATATCTCGCCCCATATCCGCCTTTCGCCCATGCTTGATTCCAACTCCCAAGATTCTGACCTCTACAACACGCGACGCGGTTCCTTGCCGACCATGCCCTCACAGCCGCTCGCGGGACCAAACATGTTATCACCCCCAATCTACTACCCGGACCGACGTAAATCGATGGACGTCAACCTGTTCCGGCTAATGCACCACCCGTTTGCCCGCATCGCCAAGGAAAAAAACGAGGCGCTGTATTTGCCCAAATCTCCACTTTCGCCAGCTGGTTCTACGCCCGCCCATTTGACGCGTTCGGCCCACGGCGTTGGGCCTATTCGCAGCAACGGCTATTCGCATCCTCGGCCCACACTCTCTCACCGTGCCTCTGAACCCCACGTCTTCGCGTCTGCACGGACGCCGCCGTTCCCTCCCGTCCCCGAAAGCGGCCCGCCGTCTCTCCAACCACATCCAGGTCCTTCCCGCAGGTTCCCAGATAACCGCCTCTATGCCATCACCTCTCGCACGCTCTCATCTCCGATTCCTGGACCTCTTCCCACCCCAGATTTCCAATTTGGCGACCCTTCGTCTACATCCCCTTCCAACTCGTCTCCCCCTGGCGAGGTCGACTCACCGTCCGTACCCTTGCAATCCCCTGATATTGCTCAGCTGCAGCGGTGGTCGTTCCCAAGATCGCGCGAGACGGATCAGGATACAGAGGACTCGGGCAGCTACAGTGGTATCTCGAGATTCGGGTCTGTTGCAAGCATAACTGGAAGCGACTCAAGCGCAATGTATTCGGACGTTAGCAGTTGTGTAGCGGTCGATCACATTGGCTTCGATGCATCCACAAGGCGGGGATCTTGGTAAGCGTTAGTCCATGTTTCTCCTGGCGCTGATGGGCCTGACGTACGATCGGTCGTAGTGCGTCTGGGCACTATCTCGAAACCCGGTTATCCGCGCTTAACGTGTCAAGTCGATCAAGTCAGGGTTCTATCAACGAGGCACAGATGAACGCGGCCCTCGCCTACCGGGATAAACTAGCGCAACAAGACCCGCCCGAGGCGATCGGGGGATATGTTTCTCCCGCCTCTACGGCATCGCCTGGAACAAGCCCGCTTATTCGGCAAGCCAAAGAGTCTACGCCCTCCGGGCTGCGCAACGAAGGCATCTACGAGTACGGTCCTGTAGGCGATTTGTTTCCCCTCGCGAGTCCGCACTGATCGCTCATTGTCTTCCTCCAAGCTTTCACAGGTTCCGGAAAACGAAGAAATCTCAACCGCTCGCCGCGGAAGTATACGAACGTCGGAACCTCTTCCTCACATTTACGTTCAATCACAGGGTTCCTACCCTACACCGCCTTCCGAGGTTCGGCCATCCTCTGTCCAACCGGCTGTTCAGCAGCAGCATTATTCGCACGGCGGCAATTTCATACCCCCATCCAGTTTTCCGCACCCCCCAGGGTCATCGTTTGCTCCTGGTTCCGGATCCACGCCGACGGACTCCTCGTACCAACAACAGTACCCCCCTGAAGGGTCCTTTCAAGGAGCGGCGAATACCATGAGCATACCACATCCCAACATGTCGAGATACGCGCCGCCTGCGCAAGAATATACGTACACGGCTGGCCACGGGCAGGAACCATTCACATCTTTGCCCTGAGTTTGTCGGAGTCGCTGGCCGAGTCAAAGATAAAAGTGAACACCCGTTTACTTGGCCAAGGCACCGCTCGATCTCCTCGCTATATATCGTCCCGTTGTGATCCGCCTTTTGGTGAATGTTTTGGTCGAGACTCTGGGACCTCTTTTTTTCTAATTATCGTGTTCGATCTCATTTCTTGCCATTTCCCGTTCTTGGTCAACGTCTCTTTTCGTATCTCTCCTTGTACTATTGTGTTCAAAATGGTGAGTCACGCGCCGTTCGTTGGGCGTGCTCGTGGTATCGGTTTCAACCCCTCCCTTCTTCGTTAATCGCGCTTGAGCTGCTTGCTATATTTGCTCCATCTCGAGACTCGCTAGTCTGTGCTATCTAACCCTTTCCTCGCTGACTCACGTTCCTTGTCTCTGCTCACTCTCGCGTCCCATTCTCTCCTGCTTTTCCTCTCTCGTATCCTATCGTCGTATTAAAACGCCCGATCTTTGTCAGTATCTTTTTTTCGCTCGTCACATCACCCCCTTGCCTCGTACGTCTTGCCTGATCCTGCATACATACTTATTTCACTTCTCTGAAAAATTTATTACTCTCCCTAATATGTACCTAGCGTAATGCCGGTATTTCTCTCTTTGTTTTCAACTTTGTTTTTTTACGTGTGGAATTGGAGTCAAAAAAAGATTTCTAACAATTCTTTGTTTGTGGCTGAAATTGAACGGCAGACATGACAAGGCCGGGACCGAACCGAAATGAATTCAAGAAAGCTCGAGGCCGCTGGTGCAATATGGGCGCGGGCGAGGGGCCCGGGGATGGGAGACCACTCTGGGTTCTGAGATCTGAGGAGGACAATGTCATTATAGCGTTGTCCGAGTCGCAGCATTTATTCTCTCTTTCTCAAAGTTCCTTTCAAATCAGTGTATTTTGAGATTGGCAGGGGCGGTTTGCCCTTCCTCCGCTTATTGTCTTTTTTATTCTGCCGCTCGGGCCAGTCGTGGCGTATCTAACGGTGTGGTGGATTCAACTTCGCCTTCCCCCGAACCGCACATCTTTTTCGTTACGGTCGGACGTTCTTTCTTCTTCCTCTTCTTCTTCGCCCATTCATGTGCGGGAACATGAAAGCGATGCGGCGGTTACGAAGTCGGTCGTACAACCCCATATGGTCCCTTGCTAGCTCAGTCAGCGCCCGGATCGGATCTGTGACAGTTGTGGTCCATGCCAAATATCCATGGATTCATATGTTTTCATGGTGCTCGCTCGCCCAGGGCCCGAGCAACAATTTTAACGAAGGCAGATTGACGAGTTGAACGTGTATCGTTGTTCGACGTGGAACGCCTGAGTCAACGTCCAAAACAACGAATCTGGAAAAAAAAAAAAGCAAAAGCAAAAGAAAATCAAGGATACTTTGACATAACAACGAATACTACGGCCAGAGTTGACATTCCTGTGCGCTCCGACGCAAGAGATAGAGTAACCAAGGTACGAGTTTACCTGGACCGCCCGGGGAGTGCGCTGGCCAAGTGATAGCGTAAGTTACGCTCGGTATGATATGATATGATATGATAGATAGCAAGCGTCGTCGTGACGTTGTATCAATTTACGTGATCGTACCGTTATGTTTTGTGATGATGTGACATATGTGACACAAAGTTTCGTAATGTTTAAGAGAAAAATAACTTGCGACGAAGGGATGGTCGGATGAACGGATGATACGATGATACGATGACAGCGGGTCCCTAACCAACAAGCTCTCGGAGTTGGACGGTTTCGAAACGCAAAAAAAAAAAAGCTCAAAGTTTGAGTCTCCTGTCATCGGAGCCGTGGGCCGTGGGCCGTGAATGTGTTGGTGGCACGCTCACCCCTCTACCAACAAAGTTTATACACACGGCAAAAGGTGTGAGAACTTGAAGCGTGTACGTGGAGTTGTTCAACGTAAATGTCTCCACCATCGATCGATTTCATCGCCGCAGTGGCGTCCCAAGAGTTCGAGTTCCTCGGTGTCTTTCGTTCATTCTAGCCCCGCCTCCTCGGCCATAACCATTGTGCTCGTATCGCGATTGATACTGTCATCCAAAGCCTTAAAAGTGCTTTTCCTCGCGGACGTCTTGTTTCGGACTAAATCATTAACAGATAAAATGAACGAAGAGAATAGAGGGAAAACAACATTTCTTTTTTTTTTCGAAACAATGACCCACCCGGTGCCCCGGGCGGACTGGCCCAAAACAGTTACGCGTCGGCTCGGAGCTACGCTAGTCGACGCCCCATGGCGTTGAAACTTGTCTCGTACAACGTACCCCAGTCTGGGGTGTGTACGTGTGAGTCCGCCCTCGGCGAGTGTCGAGTTCGTGTCGTGTAGTACATAAACGTCCCCAGGCTAATATAGATAAAGGGAGGGGAGGGCGGACCGAGGCTCTTCGAAAATTTCCATAGACATAACCAAACGCTCATTGACGGGCAGGATAAACGAAATATTTGAATTTCCCTTTGGCCCAGACATTGGTACAAATCGATGCACGCACGCCCATAATCGGAAGCGGAAATAAGACCCGGAAGGGGGCGCCCACCTTGATATAAAGACAACCAGAATCAAGTGACATGGGAAGAAATGAAATGAGCGGCGAACGTTTGCTGGGATAACCTTCAACTTGAACCAATGGTGTCAAGGATCCCTACAAAGGACCTTGTTGTGTTTGGAAAAGGTCGACCGACCCTACGGATCGGATGCTGTAAGATCGCCGAACGGGAATAAAAAAAGCTCCTTTCCGCGTTTTTAACGACGTTGGTAGTACAGTGCCGTTGCCTGGTCTCTCGCCGTCTTTGTTATTATGTACGTGACAATACGAAGGATATGACAGGAAGAAACGCCATCAGTCGCACACGCCGGTCCGCTCGTCCCGAGGTTCAGTATTAGAGCTTCGTCCCATGCGGAGGAGGAAAAGGTGGCGTCATGATTGGAGGGTGGAACAGAGCAGGCGGCGCAGGCGCAGGTATAGGTACGGGTACCGTCGCCCCCGAACCTGGCTCGCCTGGCCGTCCTGTAACTTGAGCGTTCCTGTCCATCATGAGACGATGCACCTGTCGGAGCGCGTCAAGATAAGACCAAAGATAAGCGAGCGTGAACAGATCCGTTATGAAAAGGTAAATGAAACCCAAACAGCCAGGCTCGTTGAGGATGACAGATGGGCCTGCCTAACCCAAAAACGTTGGGTGGAGCGAAAAGACATACCTGCAGACGAATGCCATGCACTGCGTATTTCAGTGATCCCAGTTCTTCGTTCATCCGCATGTTCTCGTTCGTGAGTGCAATATCGTTTCGTCGTGCCAGCGAATCAACGGATGCGGCTACCGTGGTCATCGAATCTCGTAGACCAACGAGGGAGCCCTCGAGGGTCGTGCTTAGATTCAAGGGTGCAACTGGCGTGAGTGGCAATGAGCGCTGCCCAGGGTGTGATTGCATATCCAGCGGGCCACCTGACATGCGGGCTGGCGTATGACTTTGATTATCATAAACAACGTCAGACGGAGGGAAAAACGGAGCGACGGCGTCTTGCTCGGCATCGATCATATCAAATGGATCAATCGCTGCGGGTGCCTGGCCACGCCGAGGAATAGTTCTAGAAAGTGAAGGGCCGGCAAAACCTTGGGGAGTGCCACCATCGGAAACGTGGACGTGATGATCATAAGCGTCTGCACGGCCTGTCTGCACCTCGGAACGATACCAGGGACCCAAAATTGTTTTGAACGACTGCATCTCGCGTTGCATCAGATGCATAACCCCCTCGAGTGCTTGAACCCTTTGTTTGAGGGTGATGTTCTCCGCGGAAAGAGACGAGACACGGGCGCCATGAATGGCGAAGAAGCCCTTGATAGATTCGTACGGACAAGAAGGGATGTGAACCTCTGCAAGCTTGCGACGTAGACCAACCCAGGAACATCCGTTGTCAGCATGTGAGCAGGGAACAACGACTTCCGAACACGAAGCAATATGATCTTGCAAATTGGGTCGCGGAAATTCAGATGCGCAAAAGGAGCAAGTCCCAGTCTTTGATGGGCATGTCAAATAATGATGCTATTTCTTTTCTGCTCAATCCTGTAGTAGAAAGGGAAGGAACACGACCCACGGTCAAATCGGAATACTTCACGGAGGTGCCGCATCCGTCGCATTCGGTTGATCGATGAACACATGTATCTGCATGCTTCCCGCGATCCTTTCTTAGGATCATCTGCTCACAGCCCTCCTCAAAGCATGGTACCATGACGTATTGGCATGCATCTTTCATGTGAGGGTCCAACAACTGCCGTTGACACGTGTGCGGGCAACCGGCGGACCGCAACGGACATTCTACAATGAGTTCGTCCACGAGCTAGACACGCGTACCAGTCAGAAAGGAAAGGAAAGGCAGTGGAAAAAGAAGAACACGAGACGGACGTGTTTCACGATGGGATTCGCCGGTGTCAAATCCTCCATTGACAAAGTAGAACGATCAATCGGGCAATGAGGTGAATGTCTGACGGCTTCCACGACACACTCGTGACAGAAGGTGTGCATACACGTCTTGGTGGTCGTTGGGTCTGTGAACGGAGCGCTGGAAATACGCGAATCTGAGATCGAGCAACTCCCTCGTTGCAGGCTATACTCACTGGCAGATGCAGCAAATCTAGACTCAAATCAGTGAAATGAACGAAGAACTTAATGAACCAATCTCACCAAATTACTGTTCGGAGGCTCAACATAGTTCAACGAGGTCATCCTGTGGTGTGGTAAAGTTCAGGAGTCGTTCCCGCCCGCCTTGCACATTTCAACTTTCCAAAAATGGTAATCAAACTTGAGTGATTTTACGTCAAGATGTACCCCTACGAAATCTTGAAGTGTATTTACGCATATGAGTGTACATCGAAGCTGTGCGACTCGAGCCAGCGCATTTCGTTATTACACCTTCTCATCTCCTCCGACAACTATTACTGGACGATAACTATATCGATGTTAGGAGATATATCAAATCAACTTGGACGGCGGTTGTGTAGACATCCATCGCCAACATCACCGCGCGACCCCACAACACGTTTGTGGTGTGGGCTGTGGCGATTTTACATATCATTGGCGCTCTTTTTCGTGTCACAAGGCGACAAAGAAATGATTAGCGCCGGGACCACCTACAACGATGAGCTGCGCTTAGTTGGTTGAGTGATAAGCGGAATATACCCAAACGCTCACATCCACTGCATCAGTACCGTCCTGTGTATCGCGATATCGATAAGATTGCTACCGCTTCCAAAATCAACAGGCCGTGCTAACCTAAGCATGGAAAGTGAATGCGGCTGTGAGCTTATCCACAGTGTGTCATCCATTGCCTCCGCCTCAGCCACACACATACTACCCCAAAGAAACCGTAGTGAAAGCTTGGCCAACTTAATCGTGTTGGTGATACCGCGTCGATTATCAGGCGATGGATCAGAAGATATGATTAAGTTGATGAGCTGATACTGATACCCAAATCCTTGCCTGCGGCCTGGCCTTCTCGACGTGTATATTCGTCCGCTATCGCCTCTGCACTCGTGGGGATCGCCGAGCGACACATTTTTTTGGATTATGCTTCGCGACTAAAATACACATCGAACGGGAACGCATCAGTAGTAAGGACGAACTGGACCCCGTTGGCTGGAACCTACGTACGGCAGATGCCGCATCAGCCTGAGGTCTCAGGCCTCAGGACCAAACGCACATTGTCCCAACGGCACAGTCAACCTCCATCGAATAGCATTGATGATCATCTTCAAAAAATATTTACCACTAAGTCACCAGCGCGTTCCTGGATATGTGCACCCGATTTATCCAGTCTGACACGAACCGTCAAAACGCCGTCGCCGGTGAAAAAGATGGGAAATTTGATGCACGATGCTGTACACCACTGATCGGCGAATAGCAGTACTACGCACTTCTCCACGTCACGGCGCGTGTTCTTTGCTAGACATAGGACAGGACAGGACAGGACGCCGTGTGCTTGTGATGTCCATGAAAGTACCAGCTGGGGACAACAGAAGTCACGGAAGATGGTCATTTAATCTAGAAGCGGAACGCTCACACGCAAACAACGTGAACGGTGAGCAGCAGGGGAAAAGACCCCAGAACACGCTGAGAAATGGTCAATGGTCAGGGGAGCGATGGGGGGAAATGATGGTGACGAGCAAAGGGTATCAAAGGTTCATATCAAGATTCGAACATAACCCTCTGCCGCTGAAAGACTCCCAAATGGGATGGGAACGCGGCACGGCGATACGAGCTCAAGAGCATGTTTCGCTGATAAAACGTTGTTTCTAGATCAGAGACCTGTCATGCCACATACATGGGCACGTACTTACTTACATACGTGAAAGAAGCGAACGGGAAAGTTAAGTTTGGCGAGCCAATGAGATACGCTGGGAGAGTTGTACCATTGTAAGATCGTAATATCGACTTCTGAGACCTGCTTGCTTCTCATGAGAGCGGGTATATGCATGATTTGCCCCAGCGAGGGTACCGATGCTGTAATGTTTGTCGTAGAATTGTTGATCTGCCTTTCATCTCAACCGATCGAATTTTTCCTTGAAACCCATCAAACGACGTTGAACAAGCTGAAGTGTCACGATCATTTCAGAAAGCCTCACAATAGCCAACAACACAAGGAGACAGAGAGAGGAGTGGAAGGTAAAAACGGATTATACCCGAAGAAATAGGGCATTCCTTACGGTATCAACTTGAACCCTGGACTTTCTCAAGAGGCGGCCCACAACTGAAAAATTTTGCTTATCAGATTTGGACTCAAGGGTTCAACATAGTTGAATGACTTTTTTCCACGTACTATCTACTAAGAGTAGCTCGGTCCGCTTGATATAGCAAGTACCCTTGACGCTTGAATAGTTCTGCATGCGAGGTGTGAGGACACCATCGCATAATTCTACCATTTCCTTGCGTGCGTTCCTAGAGTGGGAAAAGGTGGCTATGATCGGTGACCGTGTACGAGCTTCTCCAGAGAAGCACCAGAGGCGATCTGAAACTCATCCGTCCCGCTACTGATCATTTTCCCACCCTTCTTCGACATTCGACCATGCGCGCGAACGACCTCAGTCATCCGTTTTTCCGCGTCGCCTGTACGTTCAAATATGTCCATCTGGCGGGATGTCTGACCCTTAGCTGAGCGAACAGATTTGGAGGGTTTGGTTTTGGCAACCTTGGAGTGCTTGCCTTTCTTGCCATTGTCTGTGACGGCCCTCGGCGCTTCTCGAAGAGCAAAGGCCTTCGCCAAGTGTCCAATATGCAGATTGCGGACGTGGAACATGTGTTTTTCGTCTGTAGGATGTGTGGAATAGGCCCTCATGTGTGAGAGGAAGGCCTTTCGTGCAATTTCGGAGTGCTAGACAGGTCCGTGAGAGGCAGGACAAAAAAACAGACAAAAAAGATGCTGACTTCTTTTCTTCGTAACACCCATCGTTCAAACGAGAGCTGTACTTCAGTCGCGCGGGCTTCGAACTCGGAACCCTTGCCTCCGAAGCCTTTGCCCAATACACGCTCAACACTCATTCCCTCGAGGGAGACGTTTGCCTTCCGGTCTTCGTCCGATTTTTTGACAAGGTCCCCTCGCATCTTCTCTTCTACCCATCTTACCCACTCCGATTCGCTCGGTGCGACTATACTCCAAGCCTCGCCCCCCTTACCTGCACGTGCTGTACGTCCGACTCTATGCACATACTCAGTTGCTCCACCTTCAGTAGGTAGGTCGTATTGGATGACGGCACGCACGAGTGGCAAGTCGAGACCGCGAGAAGCGACTGACGTACACAGGAGGACAGAAGAGAGTGTGGAAGAATGTTTACTCTTGCCAGGCGTAGACGAGAAGCTGCGAAGAGATGCAAGACGGGTGGGAGTCGGGAGAGAACCGTGAAGCCGATGGATATGCGTATCAGGGAGAAGCGGTGATTGTACGAATACCTTTTCGTCCTTCTGAAGATTTTCGTCTTCTGAGGAGAGCTCATCACCATCGGTATCAGAGCCCTCTTGTCCAGAATCATCGGCTACCATTTTTGATCCACCTAATAGATGCCAGTGGAAATCGACAGAGTCTGTGCAACTGAGAAACACGATGATTTTTGAACCTTTTCCTTGATTTTGTGCGAGGATGGAGCGTATCAAGGCGACGAGCGCAACTAGCCGTAGCTTCAGAGGTACAACGACATACTTTTGGACAAGCTGAGCAGGTGGGGTGAAGTTCTCTGTCGAAGAAGCCAGCGAAGAAGCACCATGCTGATGCTGAATCAGTTCTTTCTCGGTATCAAACGCTTTGATCATGATAGGGTTGACCAGCGCTGTCCCGGCCAATTTCTGAACGTCCTCACGGATAGTCGCAGAACAGAGTATGGTTCGTCTTCTGCGTTGCCAATCCCATCCACCGACCTCCAAGCTTTTCCCCTCGTTGACGGCCTGAAGGGCCAGTTTTCGACGCCCATCCAAACCATGTATGATGCCCTGGATTGTTTCCTCGAATCCAAGTTCCATTAATCGATCCGCTTCGTCGAGCACCAACCACCTGCATTTTCCGATGTTGAACGATGATGTATTCTGCAAATGATCTAGCAGCCGTCCTGGGGTCGATACAAGTATCGGGATACCTTTCCTCAGGCGTGCTTTTTCATGGGTTCGCGTTGCCCCGCCTGACAGCAAGCCTGAGACAAGCCAACGGGTATATCGTGTCGACGACTCGGCGTCGTCGGTTTCATCATCGAGTCGGAGTTTTAGTTTAAGGAGGGACTCGAGGACGTCAGAGATTTGTTTCGCGAGTTCGCGGGTAGGGGCTATGATAACAGCGAGTGTACCGATAGACCGGTCGATGTAGGAGTGAGTACTCAGTGGAAGAAGGTCATGGATGATAGGAAGGAGAAACGACAGAGTCTTCCCCGACCCTGTCTGGGATTGAATGAATACGTCCCGATCTGCCATCTCTTCGGAGGATGGATTGGTGAATACGGGAAGAGCAACTCGTTGGATGGATGTGGGTTTTGTCACCCCCATTTTAGACTCTAGGTGAGAGACCAGAAGTTGGTGAAGTCTAAGTTCCGAAAATCCGGAGGAAGACGCAAGCGGGGCATTGCTGGGCTGAGAAGGGGCTTTTGGGACAGACTGGGGCTCTGGGGCGTCAACCTTGGGATTGTGCGAGAATAGAGACGATATTATCTGTTCCGGAGGCTTAGGCGGTCCAGCAAGCCGATTCACAGTGCTTCGAACTACTTGGTCGTCCCGCCGGGCCCGCTTTTCCGGCCGGGAAGAGTAGACTTCCTCCAGGTCGAAGCCATCATCTAGAGCTGTATCGGAAGGAACCTGACTTGCAGACGCAGAACTCTTTACTTTCCGCTTCTGTGCTCGTTTGGTCTTTAACCTGTAAACGCTTGAGATGTGACATTTTGGGGGCGTCACAATGGCATCTCACCTGTCAGTCCACCGGCCAGATTTTCTGCTCGAGGTATGCTTCGCTGTAACTGCAATGTCGGTGGCAATGTTCAGCACAAGATCATCGTCCATCCCCCCTGGTCGATATTGAAGTCAGTGGGTAACTCTTCAACGGACTAAAAAAGAATTTTATTCTCACGGACGTAGTATAGATTCGCGCAATGCCACGTTGACTTACGGACACTCACTTGACTGCCATGTTTGGTCGTATCTCTCTTGCGTTCATCATAGTATCCATCGCCGCCTTCTTCTGTGCGCAATCTGCGGACGCTGCGAAAGGCCCAAAAATCACTCATAAAGTCTATTTCGACATCAAACATGGTGACAAGGAATTGGGGCGAGGTGAGTATCGTGTGGGCATATCAAGCAACGTATTTGGGCTGAGAAAAATGAAATTATCCTCAAGTCGTGATGGGTCTGTATGGTGGTGTACGTTTCCCGTCTTTTCCGTTATGTTTTGAGTGGGGTTCAAGTGAGGTTTGTTCCACAGACTGTCCCAAAGACTGTCGAAAACTTCCGTGCTTTGGCGACCGGAAAGGACAAGGCTGGCAAGGAGCTTGGATTTGGCTACAAGGATTCAAAGTTCCACCGTGTCATCAAAGATTTCATGTATGTTCTTGAAGTCTTCGCCTCCTGATAGCTTAATGACAACTGTTTTCTCAGGATCCAGGGTGGAGACTTCAGTAAGTCAATGTTTCTGTACTTATATTCTGCATCGCCTCAACACCTGCAGCTCGCGGTGATGGAACGGGTGGCAAGGTCTGTATCCTTGAACTTTCATTTAGTAATTCTTCAACTCTGTTATCCAGTCCATCTATGGTGACAGGTTCAAGGACGAGAACTTGTGAGCTATTGGGGTGTCGTTGGTCCTTCATTTTTAACGTTTTCTGTTAGCAAACTCAAGCACACCGGTCCGGGCACTCTCTCTATGGCCAACGCAGGCAAGGACACGAACGGTACGTTGTTCAATCTTTTTTTTTGTGCCCTTGTGTGATAGAACCTCATCTAGGTTCTCAATTTGTGAGGTCGATGGCCTTCGAATAACTTATAAACTGAACCTTTCGCACAGTTCATTTGCACGGTTATTACCAACTGGTTAGACGGTAAACACGTACGTCCTAATCGCCGCTCCATACCAAGCGTCGTTAATATTTGCCCTCGCAGGTTGTCTTTGGCAAGGTGCTAGAAGGGATGGACATCGTTCACTCTATTGGTGCGTTCCTTTTATCTGCTCGTTTCATCGCGTCCCTTAACTATCGTGTTCACCCACCTTGTAGAGGATGTTCCGATGGGTAGCAATAATCGGCCACTGGAAGACGTCGTCATCTATGATTCTGGAGAGGTTCGTCTGAGTAGCCAGGCTCATTACTGCGGCTTGCTTGCTGATGAGTTTCTCGCAGCTGCCTGTGGAACCTGTGGTCGATGGACAAGGAAACGAGGTACCACTCCGCGCTGAGCTGTAGTTCAGCCGCCCATGTTCTTCATTGACGCATCATGTCAATAATAAATTTATCTGTTGTTTATTCAACAGGACCTTGAAGACGAGTCTACTAAAGCCTTTTCGACCACTATTGCAGCTGGTCTCCCGGCTTCCACCCCTGCTGTCGCTGAGCCGACAGATGCACTGTCTGTGGTTTCGCCTATTTCGGCTGACGCAACAGCTGAGGAGAATACTAGCTCTCCACCCCCATACCTGATGTACGCCGTCATTGTGCTCTTCATGATGACTGTGCCCTGTGCTTTTTACCTCTGTGGAGGGGCACGCTTAACCCTGTTGCGTCGCCTCGTTCAAAAATTACGGGCTCGGCGCTACCGCCGCGTCAACCGTGACGATGATGCGGAGAAGTAGCAACTGTCACCCGCAAGTTGATGTTTACGTTGAGAACTGAACTTCGGAAGTCATCTATTGTACACATTTCTTTCGCCTGGAACCCTCTTTACTGCAATCAATTCTTCTGCTATATTTCGTAACTAACGCTCGGTCAGGTAGTCGCGATACCTTGCACGGCAACTGCGTCCTTTGGCGAGTACTGGAAGTCCGTATCCGACGGGCTTGCAATGTAGGTTTTATTCATTTCGCTCGCGGTGAAACTCGTGGCTGGCTTCTGTCATCTCTTGAGGAAGTCTCTTCATAACTCCTCGAGGCTACCGTTGGCAGTGGCTTCGTCTCCGACCTAGCGGAACGGAAGGCCGATTGGCTCGGCTGCATGTTCTCGCGTTGTCTTGGGCACTGAAACTCACACCTTTACCGGCGCCTCCAGCGTTCGAAGCCAATGGTTCCTTTGGTATACCAGAGTCTAAACTTTGTGTTGCCACCCTTGCTTTGGATGTGATGAGGATGGCGGAAATACTACGGCGCCCGACTGTCCTACAAATTTGTTCTCCATGGCGAGTAGCAGCTCGAAGGATCTACTGGGGCATGAGAACTTCATCATTCAACTTCATGAAGAAATGTCCCATCTAGAGCTCCACCTCGACCGCAAGACGTCGAGTTTACTATTTGATGACCGTCCATGATGCAACGTTGGATCTTTTCCAGCGTAGCCTACCGTCTAAGTTGACAATAGCGCGGCATTCATCTTGTAAAAGTATAATGCTTCATTGCTGCGGATTCACATCTCGAACGGTGACCAACTTTCCCGGGGCAATATTTTCGGAGCATATGTCGACTGTCAGTGCACTCATGGCCGAGCCACTCCCTCACGTTTCGAAGACCTCAATTTCATCAAGTCTTTGTATTGATGTGGAAAACTTGGGATCTGGTAAGCAGATGAGATCATTACTTTCTTTATATCTACCGCTTTTCTCGAACGTGACTCGGGAATATATGTGCCGGTCGTTCAAGGGTGATTTACTCCGACGGTGTTTAAGAAGTCGGTGTGTTGCAGCACTGCCGAGTCCACACACACTTGACTCGTTTTCAGAAAGCCTACTCTTGGCCTTGTTCCAGATCGACCTGACGCGTTCAAAAAACACGGGTAGCTATTTCACATTTAGGACACTGACCCATAATGTATCGAACACCTCAACATCATAATACCGACAAATCAAGAAACTTCTGTGAAACAATTTGAATGTCAGAATGCACACTGTGTGCCATACATCCATCCCGCAAATTCGAGTGATTTCCTGGCATAAGAGAACACCGTTATCTCTGCAATGACCCAGGCAACTTGCTCCCTCGTTCCCATTCCATGTGTCATCCATCGCCAGACTTCCTGTATTCCACCCGATCCTGTACATGGTCTGCAAGCGGCCGGTTCGATTTCGGTGGGTTTGTCCCCTGTTCAAGCAGGTCTCTCAAGGTTTTGAGCACCTCAGGGTGGTGCTTGAAGAATGGATAAGATTTCATGCCGAGTCCGCATGCATGGATACGAAGGGACAGTCCATCGCTTGGCGTTCATGTAGAAACCTGAGTATGAAAGGTCACTGATTCTAGTCCCGTGTCCTCCAGACAGAGGTCAGCTACTATCACAATGTAAGGGAGGGGGTTCAAGAGTTGTTCTTGTCCGCCGATGGTTGGGTCACTCCTCTGAATCCTGCTCAACATGTCATGTTGCTGGGAAGTTTGTGCCTTGTCGGATATCAGGATTTGCGACATGTAGTCTATACCACTGAGTCCAGCCTGTTACGAACCTCATTCGTAACCTAACTCAACCCCTAGTCTAGGGTTGACTTAGCTAAGTCTTAGCTAACCTCTTAGCTAACCCCCGGATTTCACACCGTCACCTTTTCACCATTTCACCATATCTTATCGGCGAGTTCACTTATCTTTATCTCTGTCACGTGACCCTACGTCATGCCCTTTACCCTTGCTTACTGATCTATCTCACGATACATCATCATATCAGTCAGCACTTACGCGTACAGGTTAGGGCCGGCCATTACTGCATGGTCCGTGCACAGTCGACTGTAGTATATAAGGTAGCACCCATGTACCGTTATATCTCCAGTCTTGTTATTGTATATTCCTTGTCTATAGCTCCTCTGAGGTAATCCCTCGACTGCTCGACATCGTTACACGACTCTACGGTCTTATTGCCTGACAAGGTTCCCACGTCTTCACATGTGGTAAGCATCATATACAGCGTACCCCCGAGCTAACTAGGTTGCCCCCTTCTTAAGCTCCTCCCCTCTCGTCGCTACCTTATTTTAGGGTTAGCTAGCACGTTATAGCACTCGTGAGTATGGTGCTTAACACAGCCTGGGCTGCTGACTTGAAATAGATGGGAATGTATTTATTGATAGATGGCTGATCATCACAACACTGAACAGCAACTGTCCTCTGCCAGTGTTGCATTGTACATTTGTTCAGCCTGCATTTGACATCAGCAATCAAACAGATATGTGAATGCAAATAACTCACTCCAAGTGATCCTCTGCTATCTCATCGTCTTGTCGAATAATGGATCCCATGGAAACCCAGTAAGAGAAATTTATATATGCATCCTTGAATGCTTCCCTGGCATCAGGGCCAGCAGACTCCTTGCCCTTTCTCCAGAAATTGTTGCCAAAGAGAAACTCGAAAAACTAGATCACCGGGACCATGCAGCAGTGAACTAGTTCACCAGCATCATCCTCATAGCCTGTGAGTGACGCTGTGAGATCCTGAGCATCAGTGTTGTTGTTGCGAATCACAAAAAAATCCTTAGCAAGTAGCCAGATCAGTCGGCTAACCAGCCCACCACATTTCCCGATGTCAATCAATCTGTTGTCCACATTTCTTTTCAATGTATGCAGTGTATCTGTTAAAGAGTCCTTGGTTCCATGCATTGAATGTGCAGCGGCACACAACAAGAATGGTTCGGATGGGTAGGTGGTGTAGTTCCAGAGGCAATCTTCACTCGTTTGAACACAGATTCGCATGTGGCTGGTCACAGTAGATTCGATGAAATGAACAGCTTCCCAGTGATCAAAACAGAGATCGAGACCAAATCGCTGTGATAGGACCACAAGTGTGTTTATCGTCCAATCCTTGGTACAGTATCATGCCATTTAGCTTGTTTAAGGCGAGATAAAAAATTGCATTAGGCAGGAACGTATTCCTTAGCGACACCCATCTATTAGTGAATGGTTAGCACCTACATGCAGCAAATGATGTATATGAGTGATAGGCACTCACAGCAGGTGACCATATTGCAGGATATGTTCTGTTTTCACGACTTGATCCAGTGGAACTGTACCAAGAGCTGGGGCATGTTGATCCCATCCCAGCTGGCAAAATGGTGGGAATATTAATTCACCCTCAATTGACACTCTAGCAGAGTTGACTGCCAGGTTTGTTAGCAAAATAGCAAAGAGGTGAGGTGGGTA
>JBBPPG010000396.1:0-25730 GCA_038091855.1 Leccinellum luteum | reverse complement strand
ATAATAACCACCATCTACAACAACAACACAAGAAAGAATAAGTCAGTGACAAGTCAAATCATGATATATATTCAACCAAACTCACCATAACCATCAATACTGTCTATGATAACACAGCAAAAAAGAAAAAGTCAACAATAGTAAGTCACATTGGCACTGAGTCACATTTACTTTGTGATAAAAAGGTAATAAGTAATGAGTGGTGAGTGACAAGTGGTGAGTGGTGGGTGGTGGGTGGTGAATGATGAGTGGTTGACAAGAGATGATAGTGGTTGAGGAAAGAGAGAGTGTGGGAAATAAAATTGGAGAGTGCTGGGTTTAAATACCTAGTGGGTGCTGACTTTGAATTTCACAATTTGTAAGCATGTCCGCTTTTTTCAACATCAAGTGTGGGAATTTGAACACAAATTAGGCAAATGAGGTCAGCAACACAACACAAATTCTGCTAAGTCTTTCTGCTACATTGCTTTACACTTTTTGCTACACTTTTTTGCTACACATGACCAGGCACACTAACCTGACACTAACCATGCATAACTAGGCACACTAACCAGACATCAACCAAGAATAACAAAGCATGCTAACCAGACACTAACCAGATAGACACCTAACCAGATAACTAACCAAGCATTAAGCTCACTAACTAGACACTAACCAAGCATTAAGCTCACTAACTAGACACTAACCAAGCATTAAGTTTACTAACCAGATACTAACCAAGCACAAAGCACACTAACCAGACACTAACAAAGCAACAATCAATCAAACACTAACCAAACACAACCAAATAGTAACTAGATACAGCAATTACACTAACCAGATACTATCAAAGCATAACAAAGCACACTAATTAAGTACTAACCAGATACTAAGAAAGAAACTGGTCTGCCAAAAGGTAGTGTGGAAATATCACACTTAGCAATGGCTGTATCAGAGGTAGAGGGGAATCCTGGCTTCCATTTCCAGTATGAATTATGTAATTCGGTGTAAATACGGCCAAGATATGACCATTTTTGTGTTGGCTGTTTTTTTCGAGTTCATTTTGATTCCACATATGTGGCTATTGTACCTCATCATGTCCAAATAAATCTTCGGCCCCACTTTATAACATGTAGTATATGTCTATTTCCTCTATCTCAGCTACTAATTACACAGATAAGACATGATATGGCCAAGCTATAGCCAATATCTCATAATCTTGGTCCTAGACTGATATGTCAATCAAATCATACATGGTTAGTGTTACACTTGGCCCAGGTAGGGACGAGTGTAGCCTCTGTGAACTAAGGATGTTGCCTAAAGCAATGGGATGAGCGATGGTGAGTCGGTGGAGTGATGAGTGATCGAGAGTCACCGGAGAACAAGTAGCTTCAAAGGCTACCGGAGAAGTCAAGTGTATCAGCGACACAAGACTTGGTGAGGTCGAAGTGCCTTCAAGGAAGTGCTCAACCTAGAGGAAGGTTAGCACAGGACGAAGAGGTAAAGCATAGCGTCCAGTTAAAAGCAGGACGAGGGCTTTCAGAAGGTCTTCCTGCAGTGGGGTGGCTACAAGGGTGGCTAGATTGGACGAGTACGAAAGTACAGGTGGAGTCCAGAGGAGATCTAGCTTGGGGTATCTAAGTAGCTCGACGAGGTTTATATAAGTAAGGGGAAAGAAGGTGACTAAGCGGATGGAACATCGTGGAACACGATGAAATGGAAATGCATAATCCGCAGTAAGGAATGAGTCATGAAGACTATGGATGAATAAGTGTACAACTAAGAATAGAATGATGATAAAAGGATTATGAAGCAGATGAGTAATCTGCAGTAGAGATGAGTAATCTGCAGTATGGAATGTGTACTGAAGCTGTGGATTAGTAACGATACATGACTAAGAAGAGACGAGAGAAACGAGTCGAAGGAAAGAAAAACAATAGGGGCAAGTCATAACAGTTAGTAGAGATAAAAGATTTCCATGATTGGCTGCCATAATCACATGGTTACTCCTGATTTTTCCCACCGCTAATTTATGAGTTATAACTCTTCAAAGTAGATATGTCCAGGTTAGAGGCAAAACATATTAGTCTGGGTTGGGAATATTGGTAAAGTATTGGTTAGTCCAGGTTAGGAGGAAAATCACTCATTATTCTAGGTTAGAATGTCTGGCAATGCATTGATGAATCAAGGTTAGGAGGCAAAGCATTGGTTAGTCTAGGTTAGGAGCAGAATAATGGTCTAGGTTAAGAATATTGGCAAAGCACTAGTTATATTTGGTTAGGGGAAAAAATATTGGATAGTCTGGGTTAGGAATATTGGCAAAGCACTGGTTAGATTTGGTTAGGGAGTAATACATTAGATAGTCTGGGTTAGAAATATTGGCAAAGCACTGGTTAGATTTAATTAGGGAGTAAAACATTGGTTAGTGTCTGGTTAGTGTGCTTTGTAGTACTTGGTTAGTGTCTGGTTAGTATATATACTTGGTCAGTTTTTGTTAGTGTTTGATTAGTATGCTTGGTAAGTGTATTTGATAGTGCTTGGTTAATATCTGGGTAGCTATGTAAATCTGTCACATTCTATCACATTCTGTCACATTCTGCCACATTCTGTCACATTCTGTCAAGTCTGTCACTCTGTCATGCTCTGTCACTCTGTCACTCTGTCAGACTCTGTCACTCTCTGTCAGACTCTGTCAGTTTCTGTCAGTTTCTGTCAGTTTCTGTCACTCTGTCATGATTCTGTGGCTGAAGTGCTGGTTTGCTGATGCAGTCGCAGCTTATGCACTTCAACATCAATGCATGTTTTTCACCTTTAATGATTCTCTTTTTGGAAGCTCAAGCCCTCATGTGCAAAACAAGTTTTTCATGGGAACATGGGTGAGGAGTTGGGGACTGGCGCCTTGCGCCACTATGATATTGTAATGATGTGGATTTTGTCAGCGATTGAATCCAAGTCTGATCATTGTGTTTTTTGTCCTTGCTCTCATTCGTACCATCTTCGAGTGAGCATCAGTGAGGGTTCTCCGATTCAAAATAACGGATGTAAGTTTCTTGAGCACTCTCGAAACCACGGGCAGATCATGGTCATAGAAATACCAACTATCTGGAACAGTGTCTGGAAACCCGAGAAGGTGAGGAAGAGCATAGACAAAGAGAACATGACAACTTGAAGCTGTCAAAAAGCCACTCATCATTTTCCAGCAACTCTGACTAGGAATCTGGCTCAACGTACGTTGGAATAGTAGAGCCATAATTCTACGTACAGCATCAGTACTACAGTCTGATTTGAACTCCACTGTTCGAGATCGCCGGGGAAGAAGAAATAGAGTCCAAACATTAACAGGCGGAACCTTCGGATGTGGTGAAAGGTGTGGTTTTTAGGCACAACGGGGCACTCATTGAATTCAGAATATAAAAATTGTGTATGTTCTGTAAAGAACACGATGTGGAGGAGATCGAGGCGACAGGTATGAGTGAAAACTGGTCAACGATTCGAAACGGCAGAACAACAGGGAGGTACAGGCAGTCGACGCCTGTACTGGCGATCACAGTCAAGAAACTGCTGATTGAGAAGAAATGATTGGGCATGATACAGGATCGGAATGCGGTGAGCACATTGGTAGTGAAAGGCTCCAAAACCGGTTCAACAACATCCCGAGGAACTCTTGCAAATGTGCACAGTTCGCAAGCCACAATAGTCCGAATCGGTCCGTAGAGAGTAGTGCACTCCTCTCCTCACCTCCCCACCAGTGCGAGTGCAGTTTGGAGCTAGAAAGGGTAAAAATGCATGTGGGTGGAAAAAAGGATGGAAAGAGCCGGAATGGAGAAAACCCACGTGGGGTGCACAAGTAGGCATGAAATCACCGGCGGAATGACGAAAGAATGCATACGAAGGAAACAACGACAGCAGTGGGCGCCAGACCGTGCAGAGGTCCAGAGGGGCGCCGTGGAGCTAGTGGTAGCAACAAAAAGGTGGTGTGGTAAGTCACGCAGCCGAGTTAGAAAGGGGCACGGCGTGCGGTGCGAAAGGGGGCGTGCGCAGCACAAAGGAGAGTGGGCGAAGAGCGGGATGGTAAAAGAGAGCAGAGCAGAGCCAAAGACATGATAAGCAGTTTGGAATATGTCATAACGTGATTCAAAATTCTAGTGTGAGTAGGAAATGAGGTGGAAGTGAGGGATTCAATGAGTATCAGATTTGGGAGGCGTAAGCTTATATATATAAACTCCTCTCACAAATAAGTCTAGATAGTCTAGAAAATTATGGCCCAGGGAGTTTGCAGGTGGCTCGAAGTGCGGTTTGCGAGGCAGTTACAGTAAAGCCAAAATTCGGTAAACAAGGTCATGTGAATAGCCAGCATATGCATAGACTGTTCTCCTCGTTCTTGTGATCATCTTCTTGCAGCACACCTCGTACGAATTGTCCGTTGAGCATGTTTCCGACTTTCCGTATCCGTTAATGTTGAACTCATGTGCAACACGCTCATTAAGATGGCAGGTTGCAGATGGCAATGTTTTCCCATGACTGGCTTCTCGAAGCGTTTTCCTCTTTCATGCAAATCCAAACCCAAGGTGTTTTCCTTTCTTGTTCAGATTCAAGTCCACAAATAATTTACTGTACCACGTTTACGCGAAGCATAACCAAAATGGAAGGCTTGTTATCAGCCAAGCCATCGTCATGAGGACGATCCACAGGCCAGCCGGGCAGTTGGGCTCACTTTTGCCAAAAAGGAAAGCAAGAGGAGCAAGCAAGCTGTTACGACTTGCCCCTATCATTTCTTCTCTTCGTCTCGTTCCTTCGACCCATCCTTGTCATGTACCTTTACTAATCCGCAGCTTCTCACACGTTCCATACTGCGGATTACTCATTCCTACTGCAGATTACTCATCCGCTTCATAACCCTTTAGTCATCGTTCTATTCTTAGATTGTACGCTTACTTATCCGCAGTCTTCATGACTCATTTCATACTGCGGATTACTCATACTCCTTCCATCGTGTTCCACGATGTTCCATCTGTTTAGTCATATACCTTTCTCATTTACCTATATAAACCTTGCCACGCTACGTAGATACCCTAAGCTAGATCTCCTCTGGACTCCCCTGTACTCCCGTACTCATCCAATCTAGCCATCCCTTGTAGCCACCCCTCCGCAGGAAGACCTCTTAAAGCCCTCGTCCTGCTTTTGACTGGACGCTCCGCTTTACCCCTTCGTCCCGTGCTAACCTCTATCTAGGTTGAGCACATTCCTTGGAGGCATTCGACCTCACCTCAGTCTCGTGTCGCAGATACACTTGACTTCTCCGGTAGCCTTCAAAGCTACTCGTTCCCCGGCGACTCTCGATCGCTCGTTACCCCAGGTGACTCACCATCGCTCGTCTCGTTGCTTTAGGCAACACCCTTGTTCTCAGAGGCTACGCTTGTCCCTATCCGGGCCAAGCGTAACACAAGCACTATCCGACGGAGTAAATGAATTGATTCGCGGAGCGGTTCGCACCAACCTCATGGCTGGCTTGTCAGAGTCTGAACATTTCATCTTCCCCCAACTCCAAGATGCCCTTGAATCTCCATCCCCTCTACACTCGTTACATACATAATCTCCTCTTGGGTGTATCCTCTTTTATCATCCTCTGTAGCTTCAAGATGATGCAGATAGCGCATCAAGATATGTCACGACAGACTACTCGCAGTCGTGTCAGTTGGTCCATGGAAGAAACTCATACGTTGCTTGATCTTCTTATCGCAAGGAGAGAGTTGATGACTCCATCGTGGACATTCGTAGACAATATCCCAGGTCAAGTCGCAAGCGAACTAGGTACAGATAAGAGAGCCGCGAATGTCAAGTCTAGATACCGTGTGGTACGTTCCTCCTGTGTGCATCATATAGAGTTGGTCCCACTGTATCGGTAGATCATGAGAGTATACAAGGCAATTCTGCGCTATGAAAAGTATTTTCAGAGAGAATGGAGCGAAATACATGGCGCAAATATCGACCAGTCTTCACCAGAGGAGCTTCAGGCATGGAAGTATTACCTCGGGAATAGTGCTGACATACGTAGCTTGTCTATCGATATGTGTTACTGTTCTGACCGTTAGTATTAGGGAAAGGAGCTAACGCATTACTCTAATCAACCATGGCCATTTTACCAACAAATGGTGGAGTTAACTGCCCTGCAGCCTGGCGCTACAGGCGCAGTCGACAGGTCGCTTTTAAACTCCGATGGCAGAGAAGGCGAAGTACTAGATGACGATGACGATGATGATGAAGATATTCTGTTCGCTGATATTGAGCTCAGCAATAACGCAGCTTGGCTGCCGATTTCCTGGAATCAAATTCCCCTGCCGACATGAATGATCCTACATTCTCTTTTTGTTCGGACCCAAGTGTGCCCACCTCCCCATGTTACCCAATCGGTGGCATCACTCAATCTTACCTGACCGCGGCTGATAATTCATCTTCGTACCTGTTCACCAATGCAGATCTGAAAATCTTCACAATGGACTCTGGCTATGTTACAGGTAACATGCCTGTTAATGTCGGGCATGAAGATCAGATGATGGGCAATACGGACTACACTGTGCATCACGACAACTCCTTTTATGATGGCTCGTTACAGTGATTTTTCCTTTCTTTTCTTGTGATTCGTATCACCACTCGCTACATTTTCGTCTTTGCAATTTGTTGTCTGTGTGTTAGAAGAGGCATGTAGCATTTGTTCTTTGCATGAGCGATCAAAATGTTTCCATGACAACCTCAATCCCCAACTCTCACAAGGTAGGAGAGTCGAGCACAAAATTTCAGGGCCATCTGTCCAACCCTTTATCATGTAAATGTGGCACGCTGGCATTACGTGTGCAACGTCGTGGCAAAATAAGGTTGGTTTTGTCGCCGCTCTGATTCAGCGATTATCATTGTTATGTTCCGAACTTTTCAAGTTGGGCACTAGGTGGCCCCGTGTTATGGAAACGATGAAGTCAAACTATTTGCCTCTGTGCTGAAAAACGACCTTGTGCCCTGATTGTGAAGCACTTGGAGTTCATCTTTCAAAGACAACATCGGGAGTGTACTCACATTGAAGCCGTTTGTCATGGTGTCGTTGAAACTCCTCGACAGTCATGGGAATGTTTGTATGGCTGTCGCTATGTCATGACTTACTCCATTTACACCATAAAAGTTTGTCCAATGATGATCGCGGACGTCGATTGCGCTGGATTGAACTTTGCCATGACTAGTAGCTGTTCGCATTCTGAAGACCAGTTGAAGTTGAGCAGTAGGATGCTAGCAACAGCATCGTCATGACGATATTCCATACCATGTTGTAACTTGTTCGGGTTAAAGCAGCCGCTGCTCGGATGCTAAGACAGCGCAGAGCAATCCCATGGACAAAACCGGTAGCCTGTACAAGCCGTGACCACCAGGTTGGTTGCTAGAGAAAGAAACACCACCTTTGTATGCAACAGTTACTGCGGTGAAGTGAAGTCTCTGCGGTGCCCAATGGTATTCTTCGACAGCTACATGTATCATGATACCCCCAATCACTAGAGTGCTAGTAATAGTTGGTGTTGTATGAGTCAAACGTGACGTGATACAAGTTACTTCAAATGGATAGATAACTGCTGCCATCTGAAGCGGCGCGGAAACTCAAGTTGTGAAACTATGTATTCCGAGTCTGGCTGTATAAAATATTGACTTCCGAATGAAAGCCACCTCGAGTCGAATGTTGGTGGTTCGACCAGACTTTATCTCCACTCGCAGCGATTTTGCTTTCTTTATTTTAATTTTTTTTCTCTGTTGGAACCTACTCCTACTAGTAGACTTGTACTCTTTTTAGTGACACTGCCAAGGCCCAGGTCATGGACCATGCTCGGTTCATCGGCAGATTTCCGGCATATATACCGTCATACAGTAAGGAGGGGATCTCTGATTATTCCACAGGCTTTAAATAACTGAATGGTGGAATCCCTGATCATGGTGCCGGGTGAACTTTCCTTCTCGAGAACTAGTCTATCCATGGCTTACTAATTCAAAACCCTCAGGTTCCGAAAATTCAAGCCTGAAGTTCTCTCAAAGAGTTTTTTGACTAGCTCCGAGCTAAAAATACTCTGCAGATATGGTGGAGAGCTTGCTAATCAATTGGAACAGCCGGGATTCCCTTCGCCACTGACGTTACATGTTAGTACGAAGCTGGTGCAGCATGCGGCTCGTTTCCGGGGGTTGACAGTGGACACTTACATCGGTCCATGACATGTGGCTGTCATGAGCACCTTGTTCGATCCCTCCACTTTTTCCCTTACCTTTCAGTTTACATTCCTTGTCGCCATCAGTAACTTTCTTTCTTCGAGTTCATATATGAATGTTTCTGCCCTTGTCATTCCTGAGCACACTGTGCACTCACAAGTGAGTCATGATATGTAGCCAGACAGCATGTTTCCCACCTCCCAACTCACCATTGCAGGTCGTCAGTATTTGCGGGGTATTCGCTACTTGTCTATGACTATCTCATCATGTTTCCACCCAAAGTATGGATCTCTGCTGGGCTCATAAAGTAGCTATCTAACTTGTAGAATGACAAAAAAAGGTGGTGTCTGTCTGGAACGGCCCCTGGACTTTCATCAAGTTTGGCTTTCCAGTAAATCGTTGCGCAAATTTGGTAGGACAGACGATCATCATGCTGGAGGAAACAGGATATTTCAGCCATGGCTCTACAGAGGTGTGCACTGTCCAGCTCGAGCTCAAATCATGAAGTTTTGTTAACGTTTTTTTGGGGGGTCTGCCCACCCTATATGTTGCTCTCCGCACAGTCAATTCGTGGTGAGTACCCAAGCGATCATTGTTGAATGTCTCCTGATGTTGGAAACGCAGTCCTTGTCTTGATGCGCGCATGTGCTGTTTGGGGATGTATGAACCGCATCATGACCATCACGACGGTCTTGATCGTTTTCTACATCCTCGCTGTATTGGCAACAATGATCTATCCACTGGCTTTGAGGGAGAGTGCATATGTTCATACGTAGACCTGTCGGCAAACAACTGAAGCTAAAACACAGCTCTCCCATTCCTGTATCTCGAACAAGTCCACATTTGCGTCCTGTTGATACCTTGTATGTTGTCTCAGTCTTTGAATATTTCCTACTTACCCAATGGTTTTCTTCTCCTGCAAAATCATCAGCATATTATGCAAATTTTTTTTTACTTCTTGGGTTCATGCTGAAATATCTGACCAACTACTTTCAGTGGATGGTGTGGCTTGGAACGTGGGTCTTCCCTGTCCGAGGGTTGCATATTTAGCCTCTGACTTGACAGACAGGATCGCACTAGACACTACGGCGCTAGCGATGATAAGGTATGGTCTCATGCATCTCTTTAACGAGTCCCGTGGGCTGTACCCATCACCGCTGATCAATTTCCTCATTTGAGACGGTGGGGTTTACCAAGTCGTCCTCCTGCTGGATACTGATCTCGACTCCATTGGTTCCAGCCATCATATTTCATGCTGTGAGATTCCGAAATTCCTGGCAAATACTATCTGTTACGACTTGCCCCTATTGTTTCTTTCCTTCGCCTCGTTCCTTCGACTTGTCTTTGTCATGTACCTTTACTAATCCGCAGCTTCTCACATGTTCCATACTGCGGATTACTCACTCCTACTGCGGATTACTCACTCCTACTGCGGATTACTCATCTGCTTCATAATCCTTTCATCATCGTTCTATTCTTAGATTGTACGCTTACTTATCCACAGTCTTCATGACTCATTTCATACTGCGGATTACTCATACTCCTTCCATCGTATTCCACGATGTTCCATTGGCTTAGTCATAGACGTTCCCTTTTACTTATATAAACCACGTCGAGCTACTTAGATACCCTAAGCTAGATCTCCTCTGGACTCCCCTGTACTTCCGTACTCGTCCAATCTAGCCACCCCTTGTAGCCACCCCTTCGTGGGAAGAACCTCTGAAAGCCCTCGTCCTGCTTTTGACTGGACGCTCCGCTTTACCCTTGTCCCGTGCTAACCTCACTCTAGGTTGAGCACATCCCTTGGAGGCATTCGACCTCACTTAAGTCTCGTGTCACTGATACACTTGACTTCTCCAGTAGCCTTCGAAGCTACTCGTCCTCCGGCGACTCTCGATCGCTCGTCCCTCTGGCGACTCACCATCGCTTGCTTCGTTGCTTAGGCAACACCCTTGTTCTCAGAGGCTACGCTCGTCCCTACCTGGGCCAAGCGTAACACTATCAGACCCTGATGTCGTGTGCAGTCAAGCATGTTAAACTCCTTGTTGGCCATCGTGTGCTGGTAAATACTCTTCATCCCTCCCTGACACCCTGTCGTGACTGATCGGTTTGCTCCAACGTGGATTAAGATAGTATTCTATGACGTAAGTGGATCTCAAGGTTATGTTTCGCAACCGGGACTGAGGAAACCATTGGTTGATTTCGTTCCCAGATAGGATCCAAGAAACTTTCTCCAGATCACGTAAGTCACCAAGACTACCGTTTTGTCGTTCCAGGTTTTGCTTCTGTCAGACTGACAACACCCTCTCCCATGACCTTCCCACTCCTCTCCGTGGCCAGCCAGTGGATGATCCTCAACCTCTGCCAATTCCGCTCACGATCATTCACGACACGCAAGATCAATGACGAGGTAGACAAGCAGATGGCAGACATGCCAGTGGGGAACTGGCTGTGGTTGAACATTGGCATAGAAACCGAGCCCAACGGTGGGGACCAGGCGATCGAGATAGAGATTGAAGTGGTTATGGAGCTTCGGTCCCATAACAGCCAAATGACGAGGGACCCGGAGAATTTGACCATGGAGAGCGTCCATTGACTTTGGCTTCGGTCCAGTTGGAATAGCAGCAATGGGGACCGGCGCTGCGTAGCATGGCGCAACGGCGGCAAGTATCGATTTACTAATAGAATGTACGTGTTACCCCCTTTTCTTTTCTTTCCCATAGTTTCAACTCCAAGGGCACTGACCAAGTTTCTGTTCCAGGTATCATCGGCATCTGTGTGGAATCGTGGCAGAACAGCATTACCTTCCAACGACTGAGTTTTACCATCACCGGATGTTTTGGCAGGTCACAAATAAGATGCTTCGCAGGTCTTGCTCGGTGCGGCAGTCGAACGTTGATCATCATGGTAAGCGTGGTAATCATGTATGGTTTTCAAGTAGTATATAGTACGACGAATCAGTAATCACGATAACTTGGCATGTATGTACAGGATACCCCATTGATATGCTATTCTCCTTTGCATCGGTACATTTTCGCTATCACGCCCTAATCCCTCTCTTTCCTCCTGTCCGCAGATACGATTGACGAACGGATCACCCCATGGCTAGATAAAGCTGTTAAGCCAAACCCCGTGTTAATCACATGTCCTCTTCCACTGTAAACACTGCACGCATACATTTCCAGGATACTCAAGACATACCACAGGGCCAGAAGGAACAGAGGTACATGTTGCTGTGGATTCACTGGTGGAAGATGTCCAAAGTTAGATAAAGGGAAAGTGAGATTCCACATCAGGATGCTGCGACCAAACGTACATGTTAGGCTTTAGCTCATATCCATATTACAGCACTAGAGTGGACAGAGAGGACAAAGAGAATATACGCAAAAAAGTGAGCCTTGCCTTCGATGACGAGCAAGTTAATAAATGAGCCAAGTTCTGCTTCGTTGGAGGGAGACAGTGATGGGTTGAGGGGCAGTGAATGATGGAAACGCGAAACAGGATAACCAGCCAAGTAGGCGGGGAAGAGGAAGAGAAGGGAGAAGAATGGGGCACAAGGCCAAACATCAGATATATGAGAGTGCCATGTTCGGGAGAAGGGGGGCGCGTGACTTGTCACTGACTGGGCATCAGGCACGCGACAGCCTACGGAGCATTTTCCTTGTCATACTACTCCGATACTTTTGCAACAAATCCGTTAGTGGTGTCTCTCAGTGGTACATAAAATGACTTACCTCATTCACAACAGGTGGCAGCAAAGAAGACTTTTGAAAGGCATCGTCTGGTTAGTCCTCCTGGAATAGCACTAGACGATCCTCCTTGCCGGGCAGAGACAGCGTGTCTGGGGGCAAGGAACAACAACTGTGCAATTGCAGTTCGGCTTCCTGCAGTTGCGACACAAAGCCAGGGTTCGGGCACGCTTGTGGTCTTGCGTGGATGATAAATACCAGAGCACGCTTCAGCGACATGTTGCAGCGGTGCACCAGGTAAAGTGAACGGGAGATCCTGGCAAAGCAATGGACAAGTATTTGGGAGAGTTCTTCCCCGCACGTGCATTGTCAATGAATGTGACTGATCCCATGCAGGCATTGGCGATCATCCTCTATGGAAAGACGAGGGTAGGATACTCCTTTGAGTGTCGATCTTGTTTTTTTTTCCAATGCTGATGACATGAGTGACCCCTTCTCCTGCAACGAAACTTGTGGATGTGGCTGAGGTGGCAGAGCAGGGGCCGGTGTAAAGGTGTAAAGGTAAGGAAGAGTCAACGACACTAGTATTGTATCAAATTTGGCCATCAAGTTGATATTTTTCCTCAGTTTGGGCATGTGGATGAACGTATCTCTGATCCGTCAGCCGAGACTTATATATAAGTACTGGCAAACCCCTGATCTATCGCTTCTCAAGTTTCTTCCACTTCCACCACACACTACGTCGCAGTCCTGGCCATGGCCCTCTTTGAGTGGTCAAGTTTTGCTACCCTAATCCATTTTGTCCAGCCCCAGAACGCTGTAAGGTTGACGAAGGTACCCAACAATATATACCTTCAAGTTTCCATAATCGAGGCAATTGCCCCACCCGATACCGCCCTGGAACTATGGCAGCTCAGGATTTTATCCAATCTTTCATGCACTTGCAGGTTCTTCGCCATCATTTGTCTTCCACGTATATTCCAGTTTGTACAGTTTTCTAGTCCCTTTTAAGTTCTCGCCGTCTTTATCCCATAACCGAGGAGTCCCTTGGATCCATCCTGTCTATGCAGATCGCCGGGAAAGAGCCTCTTGCGCTTGCCCGGTCAGTGAGGGGGTACCGCTTCCTCCAGTGTCACTGGCAGGACGACCTGGAGAAGAGGTGTATCACTGCAATGTCGCATATGAACAACATCCACAAGGTCCAGTTTGTAGAATGTAGCATGGACGAAAAGTACAGGAGGATGCTCGTGGCGCTTCCATCGTTTGAGGATCTGGCATTCGACGCGTTCTGCGACTTTCTGTGCTCGAGAAGAGTCCCAAGCTGAAATTATCTAAACTTCGGGTGATTGACTGTGTCTCTGATCAGGAGATCCTTTCCTTAATAGACACGGGATACTTGCACACGCTTGCCACCGATTTCTTGGCCATCGAGGACGCGGATTGGCTGCGACATGCTTCCATCACGGAGCTGCACCTCTATACTTTTCACTGTTTTCAGGATCTCTTTGACGACTTGGACACACACTACACGCCAAGCCTGAGGCTGAATGTTGCCCTCACGAAAGTGCCGTGGTCCCTCCAGGTGCTGCGTTTCACGGTTGATGAGACAATTGCTTCCACACTTGCCGCAGATGTCATAGAAACCATATTGAAGGATCGTGTGTGGAAGGATCTTTCGTCGCTTTGCTCGTTCACGCTGCGACTGAGCGGAATGTTTCTTCGTGAGGAGGTGAGTCGATCGTGCTCATGTGTCGCTTGGTTGCTTAACTACTTGCCCTTTCACTTCCTCCAGGACTCAGAGCTTGACCTAGCCATGAAAGGTATGCATCTCCTCATGTTCGTATACCTGCACTGGATGGATCACATGTGTTTGCTGTGTTGGATGACACATTAGATAACTTGCCCAAAATGCAACGTATCCTTCACGACGGGGAGTGGTTGGGGGTGTTGTGTCGCTTGCTGGGCTTTGAAGCGTACTATGACATACAGGTATCTAATGTCACCCGCGAGTTTCTTTCCGACTAGCCACTTTGATATATGCGCACACGAGGTAGTAGGGGGTAAGCTAGCAAACCTGGCATGCAAGGCACGCCAAGGAGTGCAGCAAGACCTACACCTACAAGGCTGACGAGGTCACGGTAGAGGGTAGACAGTTTCATTGCCAAATGGCACAAATAATATCTATCTAGCTGTGCTCTGAGCGTGCCTAATACATGATCTGCATTTCCATAGATACACATAGCTCAATCACACAATTCATCCACGTTGATAGATATCTGCCCTAAGACAGGTATATCTCCGATCTGGATCACCATAAAAATCAGTAGATAGCTGAAGCCACAGGACGTACCTTTTCGTGTTGCATTGCACCTTCTCGATGTCGTAGGCAGACGGTCCAACTTGGAAGTCACTCAGTAGAAAACCTAACTTAGCAGAGAATAATATAACGGGAGTTGAGTTTCTAGTGGATGAGCAGCATGAGATGACATCGACTTGTTATGTAATATCTCGCTCGAGTGGTCGGAACGGGGGGCAGAAGTTGTGCGTTCTAAGCAAATTCAGAGAGGTTGAGACCGTTTGAACTATGTTGCGAGGGTTGATAACATGAAGACGGCTTTCAAAGTGTGCGAATGCAGTATTCGTGCACCGTGCCGGGCATTGGTGGTTATTGGAAGTATATGGGTAGGGCGGACCTGCATCCAATTGGATAACCATCAAGGCTTCATCATCTCGCTATGCTTTGATTGAATTTTAGAGCAGAAGGGATAAGAGAAAGAAAGAAATACTGTGTGCATTTACATCTATCCGCTGCCGCTATAACGGTCTAACATAATCGCCTTCAATGCCTTTGGCTTCTCTTGTCCTGCGAGCGGGGGGATACCTGGCCTGGGAATCTGTGCACGAGATTACTCAGAGAGATAAGCAGATTTGATGCCCACCTTTTCGTCCTGACTCATCTGCTTTTCGTAAATGGTGATACCATATTCCGTGGCTCGAGTATTGGGCCAGCGACCATCAGCCATAGTGGAAATCTTGATAATACTGAGTGGTGGTAGAAATAAGCAGGAATGAAGCGAACGAGTTAGGCTGAGGAAAGAGAAGAATGTGATGAGGTGCGAGGGCGGATGAAGACATGGACGAGCGACATGGTGGCACGATAAAGAGAGGTGATGTCGCATATGACGTTTTGCTTGTCCGAAGTCTGATGAGGTGCGAGGGCGGATGAAGACATGGACGAGCGACATGGTGGCACGATAAAGAGAGGTGATGTTGCATATGACGTTTTGCTTGTCCGAAGTCTTTTACACGAAAGTACAGTATGGTATAGTTATGTAACACTGTTTGGATTATAGAACAATAGAACAAGTTCAATGCCGAGCAGCATGCCGCAAATGCAATTATGCCTGTTGCGCAAACCACGACTCACGCGTCAAGAAGTCCTCTGCTCTCGTAGCTGTCTTCCGCTTCATCTTCAAGATCTCAGGCAGCATAACAAAACAGACAAGACTTATAATGAGAAATACAAAACGTAGGCATACTAGGCAAGCATGAGTCTGAGGAAACAAGGGACGGATGGAGATATTTGACATGGCACGCCTTGCAGCATATTGTTAGCTTGTTTGACTGATGCGCACACAGCGGGCACAATGGTCAAATGGAACGAACTAGGCGTGCAAGCAGTCAGCTTCATCCTGGGCTATAGCGAACGTGTTCTGTACCACACGAGAGCCTCCTCATCTTCTAACCTTTTTTTTTGCTACCTTCCAAATCTGGATAAGTTCCGTCTCGCGTCATCCCTCCTCCTGAGTCCTCCGTCATCGATTCATCTCTGGACCACCAACACGTGTAAAAACACCATCTGCGCGTCTTCTGGGCAGTCTTGTGTTCCCCCTCGCAACGTCAGCTGTGCTGACAGGACCTTCGAGGACGGTGACAGCGTTAAGATCGGGTCCCTTGGCCATGAAGGCACCCTGCGATGCATTGATGGCAAGGGCGTCCTCTGGGCTGATGTGGAAGTTTCACTGGCGAGGGCGAGAACGACCGTCGGATCCGTTAACGGGTGAGTCTAAGCATCTCAGAAATGACTAATCCTCCTACGTTGGCTCTATTCGCTGACGCTGCTATGTAGATATGATATTTTGCGTGTCCTCCCATTTGTGGCTGGTCTGTCGTGGCTACCAGACCATCTATCTCCCTTACTCTTATTGTAGGACCAAATTGTCGGTCTCCATCTGTTGCCGACAATGTAATTGATCTCTAGATGAGTGGCTCCATCAGCCCTAGTATTGTTTACCAGTGCCAGGTGTATGACCCTCTGCCGGCCTTAGAGGCATGGATAACTTCTGGATCAGGACCATCAAATAGTTATTTGATGGCAAAGCAATCAAATTCACGCTAAGGCCCTGTTCCTTCAACGCACCCATTTTTTTGGTCTCGGAATTCTCTCAGCGCAGATAATGGTGCATGATTATCTGATTCACCATTTACGACAAAGGTTAGTCCAATGAAATTGCCTGAATGGTTCCCTTGACATCTCTTGGTCTAGTGTGCCCAGTGCGGTTGTGGTGACGCCATGTGTGATCAACATCCGCACATCTTATTACCTCGATGACAATCCTGGGCATGGTGACCTACGTCAAAAAGAACTGACTGCCTTCTTCCTTGGACCTTACCGCCTCTAGTCAGACTGTGCAAGATGGGATCAACCAGCCATCGAGAAGTCGACAGTTCGCAAGCCAGCGGACGCTCGTCCCATCTCATCACCCCCCCTCCTCTGATCCAGTCAATTGCCGATTGCTTGTGCGATGAACGAAACTGAGTTATCGATCCTCAATACACACATGTCTGAAACACACCTGAGAGAAAAGACTTCTTTGTAGGAGTCGGCTTTCTCGTTTGGCTCAGATCTTGAACATCGTCAAGCCCTGGTGCAGGATCGCGACTCTCACAGACAGAGGAAGAGTGGGTGCTGTTATAGAGGTAATCGACCGTCAGTGTCTTGACACCTCGATCTGAATACTTCACAGTTTTATCTGATCACATCACTGGTTTGATCTATTATATCGGCTACACACAAGGTTCCACTTCTTTCTTGATATCTGTGCCAGCACTAACCACTTGGGATCTTTTATTTAGGTGCATTTCGAGCAGAAAACTTGCAACGAGGAGATCATCCACTTTGCCACTGTAGTAGGCATGATGGCCCACCTGCTACTCTTGTTCCATTTACCAATTTCCCCTTCCGCATCATCCTCGAGATTGGCACGAGGTGTTCTCCTACAACCTACCCGTGTGCCACAACCGCAGTCTCTATTCCCTCCCTACTATGATGTCCTGAAAGTTCACATCGACGTCCGCACTGCCTTTACAAAACTGCCCAGTCGCCGAAGGCCTCGAAACGCTCAAAGAAACGTACGAGAACAAGTGTCCCGTGGGACCAGCACTGATGCTTTAAGATCTGTCTCGGGTACGAGAGCGTCGCATGAGCACGGGTACAGAAACGTGCTCCAAGAAGCTGACAACTAAGTGATGCGATTGAGGGTGCTCGATGGATCATAGCAGTGAGATGTGCTGGAAGATGGTCAGGAGGATGAGGAGAGGAGAACAACAGGGTGTTTCCGGGAAATCAGAAGGTTTGGAGTGGCTGGGTGTTGGACGTACGTGACCCAGTGTCTTGTTTTTGTTTAAGAGAGTTCACCACGTTCCTGGACAGTCATGACGTGGGCGCACGGAATCCTTTGTCGGATGCAATCGGTATGGCCCTCAAGTCCTGTATCAACTTTTGCTCGACAGGTTTGAATTCATACGCTACGCTGGAGCTAAATACGCAGACAAGTGCTGCGGGCTGAATGGCTGAATGTGCTATGAACGTGGACTTGTCGGACTGCAACACGGCATGCAGTGGGAATCCATCAGAGGATTGTGGGGAGGACAATTTTACTAGAGCAATGCCTAGCCTCCTCCGCCTCCCGTCCACAGTGCAGAGAGCATTGGCAACATCCCTAGGGTGTTACAGGTCGACTTGCCATTTCTCCGAAGAGTCTAGGTCTTAACCTTCTAGCAGTGATTCCGGTCAGGCATTGTGCATATAGCCGTCAGCGACGTCACGGTGGAATGTTGCGACCACTGCGTGCTTTAATGCTGTGTACCTATTGGCGGGAGTGGTATACTGGGATGCCGTGAGTGGCACTGTTTTTGGTTCTAGACGTTGATATTAATCCTGAAGCTCGCCAGTCTATAACTCGTCACACCGTTACGACTCTACACCCACACTACACCAACGGACTGCGACACAACGTGTGCTAGAAATCCTTCCGAGTACTATGGGGGTCATGACCATCCCATTGCGCACCAACTACGTGGGAACGCTGGTGTCTGATGACACTTCTTGGGGTGGGGGTGGCTCTAATGAAGTGGGCACGCCGTCGCCTTATGACGACCAAGGACCTGGAAAAGTAGACATATGCTGGGTGCTACATGGATAACAACCGGCAAAATGGTCCCATATGCCTATGGACTACAACCATTGTAAGTAGAATCCTTTGTCCGTTCAAGAACCGCGGAGTGTGACAACATACGTATTCTGGTTTAGGTTAATCTGTCCTTCATCATGTAATCGGCTGTGGCACTTGGCTTTGTTTTATTCGACTCCCCACCACACTGTCTCTTAAACACGACAATGTAATGACCTAAAAGCCAGATGTTTTTTCCTGCACTCGGCTTGGCCTGACTGTTTTGACTCGTCTTGAGGAATTGCTGACGGATGCAGACCAAAGTATGGTTTGCGCAACGTCCCGCCATGAGACTCTACGAACTGACCTCGAGCGTTTCGTACTGGAGTCCAAGGAGGTGAGCCACTACGGTTTCCCTGAACGTTGCAGACTAACATGATTCTCAGAAAGCTGCGGATATTGACTGAACACGGACGGAAAAGAACTACAGAATGCCAAGCGTCAATGTGAGCTTGTAAGGAGTCTACTGATGGATGCAACAGCTGAAAAGGAAATAATGTATGAGGTCAGTTTTCGGCAATCATGACGAATGCACATAGGTTCATCATCCATCATTTCATCCAATCGTTTAATGAGGAACTCGATGCAATGTACCACGAGGCTAACCTCCCACACGACGAAGCCTGGGAATCAATGACCAGAGACTTGTGTCAAACGAAAGAGTTACAGATTGCTCTAAGCAGAGAGAATTCATAAGCTTCTGCTATTTCTGTTACTTGCATACTTTCCGACAAGTTTAACAGGGAACTGAAAGGGGAAATGGCCAAACTAGAAAAAGAGAAAGAGGGGTGAGTCCTATCGATACTCTGCTGCTGGTCCTCGCCCGACTCTGTACCAGGTGGGCTGTCTTGCTATGCAAACATGGACTGATGTCATGACATGTATTCTGATTTCTATGTTATTTCTTGCATTCATATTTGCTTCCCATTCTTGTCCTTATGTTCGCACTGCATTTCTGCAGCCAGACTGCATCAGCAATTGACAGATGACAATATCTGTCTCACCGCCCGTCGTGGGGCTGGCTTGGCTCTTCAAGGGGGAGATAAATGCCTGTAAGCAATGCATGCCTTACTCCCGTCTTCAGACTTTGTCTCACATTCATAAATGAAGATAGTAATCGCTGGCTCACAACTTCGCCTCAGCCACCGGACATCCATCAATTAGTAGACAAGTGGCCATCACACTCATTTGATGTAGCAAATAGAAGGGAACACGTCTTCGTCACTCGTACGCATACATTATCATCGTGGTATGCATACTTGTACTGACGTTCTGATGCAGAGCTTCATGCCATGAGCGTTATGTCTAGCCTCCATCACATGCCAGCAGGCTTCTACATGGATGTGGAAATCAATGGAAAGACCCGGGGGACTTTGAGTGAGCCTATATTGGTAGGCACAGATGCCATGGGATGAGGAGATCCTCCTGTATGTCGCAATGTTCCCTATCTGTGCTGCTTTTCCTGAATACTATCAAGACCGTCAGATCTATCATCTATCATTTTGCTCTAGAGTCTTCGTGTCCTTTGGGATTGGACCCACCCTTGGAAAAGGAGAGGCGTGAACCCAAGATTATCGTTGGAGAGGTACTTGATCTGAATGAACAGCTCCATCATGTGTATTTTCATGGTTATCGCGCTCGCTGACTGACATTTCCTCCTAACCATCACGACTCAAATAAGCCAGGTTTTGCTGTCTTGTTGCTCAGAGTCATTACCGAATGGCGTGTTTGCAATGTAAATGAATTCGCCACACAGCTTGACGTGAGTGGTTATTCATTTCGTTACTCACTCATCCTGATTTTGAGACATTAGCTATGGGAGACAGGTGCCATCAGTCAGCTGGAAAAACATACTGGTGGAGGACGCGACACCGTCCTTGCTGATGTCGGAAGGCTATTGTACCAGCGGCTCCAAGCAAACAGTGACCTCGCTGACATCCACCGCGCAATATCTGTACTCGAGCTCGTGGCGCCCAATGACAAGCTATCTCTGTTGACCATCCTTGAGAGCTCACTTGGTTCCCTCGCGGACCTTGACAGGTCTGTCTCGATGATTCGCCACACAGCTTGACGTGAGTGGCTATTCGTTTCGTTACTCACCCATCCTGACTTTGAGACGTTAGCTATTGGAGACAGGCGCCATCAGTTAGCTAGAAAAACATACTGGTAGAGGACGCGACACCGTCCTTGCTGATGTCGGAAGGCCATTGTACCAGCGGCTCCAAGCAAACGGCGACCTCGCTGACATCCACCGCACAATATCTGTGCTTGAGCACGTGGCGCCCAATAACAAGCTATCTCTGTTGACCATCCTTGGGAGCTCACTATTCAGTCGCTACGTGCACCTTAGTTCCCTCGTGGATCTCGACAGGTCCGTCTCGATGAAAGAGCAGGTTGTCTGTCTCACTCCTCATAACCATCCAGGCAAGCCTGGTCAGCTGGAAGACATCGAGGGCGCATTATTGCATCACTCTGAATGCCTAGGTGATCTTGCAGACCTCAACAACTTGAAGTCCATGTTCACGCAAGAGGAACCAATCCGTCTCACTCCCCGTGACCATCCTGACAGGTTAAGACAGCTGGGAGACCTTGGAGTTATTGCAGCACTTCATGCGCTGTTGAGAAGTCGGTTTCCTTGTGTGAGGATGCAATCTGTCTCGCTCCAGTTGACCATCCTGACAAGCCAGGTCTGTTGAGCACCCTCGGGAATTCATTGTTGTCTCGCTTTAGGCACCATGGTGACCCATGGACTTCGAAAGGTTCATTTCCACACAAGAACAATCAATCCATCTGACTTCCGATAACCACCCGATTCACGAACAAGCCAAGCTGGCTGAACAACTTCAGGAACGCATCATTGGATCGCTTCATATGCTTCGGTGATCTTGACGACCTCAACAAATCTATTTCGATGAAGGAATAAACAGTCTTCCTTACCCCGATGGCCATCCAGGTAAACCACGTCGATTGAATAACCTCAACAAATCATTATTGAATTGCTTCCAGTTCATCGGTGACTTCGCATACATCGATAAGTCCATAGCATTGTTGGAAGGGGCAGTCTGTCTTACTCCTGATGACCATCCGTCCAAGCCAAGCCGACTGGATAACCTTGGGACGGCCCTGTTCATTCACTTTGAACGTGTTGGTAACCTTCCGGACATTGACAATGTTGATGTATTTGCGGACGATCGAACGTACTCGTTTTTTTTGGATAAGCGTAATATTATGCAGCAACTGGCTAACCTAGTAGTTCTACATAATCGCTAGTTGCTGCTTATAAATATGATAGCGGCGCAAGGCACCAGTCCCCGACTCCCTACCCATGTTTCCATGAAAAACATGCATTGATGTTGAAATACATAAGCTGCGATCGATGAAGAGACTCAAAAATAGGAGGCTATGGTGTGTGAAAAAAATGAAAATAGCCTTGCCGCCGGAATTGCTTAACAAAAGTGGAAAAAAATTCCCTCAGTCCCGTTTGCAGGAGATTTAGACGTATCCTGCAGACAAAACCCTCCTCCTAGAGGAGTCGGGGACGGTAGAGTCTGGCGTTCCATGATGCCACTCACGCTTGTCGTAGGCTGTAGCCTACACTTCGGAATTCAATAGACAAGTCTATTTCAATGAACAAAGAGGCAGTTCGTCTCATTCCTAACGACCACGTATGCAAGCAAAATTTACTGAGCAACCTCAGAAACTCGCTATCCCGTCGCTTTGAGTACCTTGGAGACCTTAGAGATATCAACATGTCCATCACAGTGAAAGAGGAGGCCATCTGTCTCACTCCTGGCAACCATCCAGATGAGTCACGCCGGCTGGGTAACATTGCCTCTTCCTTATCATTATACTGGGTGTCCTCACAGATACCGACAAGTCCACTTCAGTGAACAAGGAGGCTGTTAATCTCACTCCCCATAACCGCCCCGGGTAAGCCAGCTCAGCTGAACAACCTCAGAATCTCGCTATACAGTATCGTCACTTTGAATGCCTAGGTGACTCGGACATTACGGACATCGACAAGTCTACCTCAGTAAGTGAAGAGGCGGTCCGTCTCAGCCATGATAATCATGCTGATAAACCGACTTTCTTGGATGCCTTTGGATCCTCATTATATTATCGCTTTCAGCGCCTCCACAACACCGCAGATATCAAGAAGTCTATTTTGATGCTAGAGGAAGGGGTCTGGCTCACCTTCGACGGGCATTGAACAACCTTAATTATTCTTTGTTGACATCCTTTGAACACTCCGGTGATTCTTCTGAACTTCGTGCGGCTACTTTTCTTTGGCCCCCCCTTCTGTTCGCTTTCGTGCTGGATTTCTGCTGCGCATCCCCAAGGCGACTCGCAGACTCTCCTTGACGCATATACTGCCGCAATCAACCTTCTTCCACATTTAGCATGGCTCAGGTTCCCGCTCAGAGAACGCCATGGGGACTCCTTGAAGCGGCATCTGATGTCTTCTCTCTCTCTCTCGCCCCCGCAATGCCACCATGGCTGACGTGATGTCTTTGCCACCTTTAGCACACAGCACGCGAGGAACAAACAGATATCATTCTCGAAACGAACAAACGCTGCACAAAGAAAAGAGACCAAGACTTGAAGTCGCTCACAGCGAAGCATGACCAACAGATAGCGGAAGTGCAGATGCAAGGAAAATGGAGCAAGAGCAACTATTGGCTGAGGAGGAAAGGAAACGGCAGGAAGAGGAATGACGGAAACGATAAAAAGAGGCAGAGGAAGCGGCACAACGAGCCAAAGATCAAGCCAAGCGAGAAAAACGTGCATCAGTGGATGCGGCTCAAGAGAGAAGAAATGTACTCGGCATGACTCTACCCGAGGAAGATTGGATTCACGCACGGCAGACACTCAAGGTAAGAACTACCATCGATGAACATCGCCGTGGACGCTAAGAAGTGTTGGTCGCAGAACCTTAAAGCTGGTCTCATAAAAACGGTGAAGAGCGAACAGGCATCGAAAGTACAATGGAGCGCTACTCGGAGACAAATCACCCCAAAGATAGGCCAACTTACACAAGATCGGACTATTAACACACGAATAGTGAGACTCCTTGTGATCTAGGGTGTCGCTTATGAACCTTCCGTTAGACCAACCAAAATTTCGAAATCGTCTATCCTCTGCAAAGTGTATCACAACCCCCCTGTACCTGGCTTCTTTGTCCTCTTTGGCAAAAGCAATATTACTCCCAAGCGGAGACGGAAGTCACGGCGGAGAAGAAGAGTGTGGTTCCTCTGGTGCTTGTGGCCGCGAACCTTTTAGAAAGGTTATCCGCCTTCGCCAATGTCTTCTTTGCAAAGCCCATGCAATGGTCCGGTGGATGGCCCGTGCCGAATGCTATCCCCTCGACCGACGTAGACGGGGATACATGGACGGAAGCGACCCGCACGAAGGCCATGGGTTACCGCACGAGCAACGACAAGCAGGAGTCAACGGAGAGTATGTGTCATGCAACTCTAGCATCATGCAGATGTGCTTCCTCGTGCTGGCCGCCCCCGTCAAAAAACCACTAGACAACATGTTCCGATTGCCAAAATATTGGGCGTATTTCACCAGGATGATGAACGACGAGCGGCTATTATCTACCGCAGTCGCTGCGCAAGTCTTACATGGTACATATTCTTGGAGACCAGCAGCGTGCTCGTGACTGATCGCACCGCACACGCAGCGGTGCTGGATGTGGGTGGAACAAAGGTGAAGCTCATATGGGGGGAAAAAAAAAACTTCTTGAGGTACTGTATGAGACAGTTGGCATCGGGGGTAAAAGTGATACCATCCTGGGGGTAAAACCTCCGAAGGCAACCGCGTGTGTCCATGTCCAGCTCGAGATCGAGAACATCGTTCGGAGCCCTTAGTGCTAGAATCAGACACCTACAACAACGTCATTACCAAGCAATATGTCAAACAGAACCTAACGCTTCCTAGAAGCATCTGGAAAGTGTATCAAGTCGAGGTTAGCATCCCCAAGTTCCTGATTCCACATGGTCGTTCTCACAAACCGATAGCTTTTGTTCTTGCTCGCGGGCTGGATTACTACATTGACATCGTATACAAAGCTACCGTGGCCACCTTGGCCCCAGTCGATTTCACCCCCAATCATTTTGCGCCGTCATCGCCGACTGAGCTATTGTCCACTCCCACACCCACGGCACCCAAAAAGAAAATCAAGAAACTGAAAATCAAAAATGATGCTGACAAGGAAATAAATTCATTATTATCTCCCAACATCGCACATGATGGCCACGTCGTCGAAGAAGGAAGATTTCTTAGCGAGTCCTTGGAAATAGTAGAGATTCAGGTCGGACAGATGATGTGTCATCTCTTGCATCTCACTGTATCCCTTAGCCGAAGAGAGAGATCTACCTGTAGGTCATCCGTCTTTTGGAAATAAGTAGCTGAATTCATCAAGGTGCATACAACGAAGTATGCACGAATGAAAGGCGCTCTGACAATGTGGCCGCAGGCTCGACCAGACATGTCCATACAAGACATCACCGTGTTCCTCATCACGCTCACGAATCTCTTGATCTCATCTTTGAATATTATAAAACAGATCTGCTATTATTCTTGCCGTTCTGCATCATGCAACTTCTCATAATTGGGGGGGACTCTGTAGCCACTGTCGCTTGTGGCTTCATTGATGCTTGTGTCACTCTGCTGGGTATGTTGTCGTAGTTGGCCGAGTAGGTTGTTGTCTTGACGACTTCATAGGTTTCGTAAACATTGCTCTGCAATGCATGCCACATCATCAAAAACGGATCATATGAAGCCAAAGTTAGATGGTATAGATCTTGGATATATTATACCCAGTGAGTCACTTGTTCTCCCACCGCGAACATCCGATTACTGTTACAAACCTCATTTTTAACCGTTCTTGTTCTGGTCGGATTTCCCCTTCCACGACTACTCCTATTCCTAGTTAAGTTTTAGTGTGAGGTGCCTAGTGCCGTATTAGTGCAAAGGGTCACCTTCATTAGAACAAGACTACTTTTCTCTACCCACCTCACCCGACACCGGTACACGTGTCAACCACTCTATACTTCATCATCATTACACGCGGCTCCCAGCGTTAAGGGATAGGATTGTCTACTCGTTTGGAGTATAAACAAGCGTGCTTGCATAGCGGTCAGAGGACCTTAACTCTTACGGAACACAACTGTAGCTTAAACTGTGTTTCAAAGTAACCCTTTGTGAGGCTCGCTTTGGTGGTCATTAGTTCCCATTCGAGGGAGAGCAGCCACCCGCACACTCAGAGTGAAAGCAAGGAATCGCGATCTCTTCCTTGTAAAATAAGATT
>JBBPPG010000395.1:0-25765 GCA_038091855.1 Leccinellum luteum | reverse complement strand
AATTCGCAGGGTTCCGGTCTGTGATTGGGACGATGTGGGCGGTGGACGATGCACATACGAACAAGATCACGTCCAAGTTTTACGAGAATATGTTGGATGAATCTGGTCGGCTGGATCTCACACGAGCGGCGTTGGCACTCCAGAGGACGATGAGCTCATTGGCTGGTAGTGTTCCGCTTGATCAGCGGATTCTGTATGTTCATATCGGTGTTTAGCGCATATCGGACTGTGTCTAGTTTGTATCGTTGTATGATTGCTACGTCTCTATACATTTACTATTTGCGACCAGTATCGATCGTGTGAACGACTAGTTGTGTGGTTGAGGACATCCTCGGGAGTCGGGGCTTCGTGAGTGCTGTCCAGAGTTACATTCGTGCATGTTAAAGAAGTTCTTGAGCCATCCTCTCTGAATATCAGGGTTACGTGAACCTGTGCTCGGAGAGACAGGGTTTCGAGCCGGCGAAGGGATCCTTGTAGGTACCTAACCATGATCATTTTGTTATTTAAATATTCAAGTTCCAATAATGCAGCAAGGGGGAAAAAAAAACGAACCTGCCTTGAAATTAGCACCTCGAGAAGACTCAACGTTCAGGTGTTCGTCCCGGGCTACATTGCGTATAAATTCTGGGCAATGCAAACGAGAGCCACCGAGTTGTGGATGCCGGCGAATCTGAGCGCTGAGCCTTCTTGATGGGTCCATGTGACAGTGACGGAAATTCAATGTGATTGCAGAATGTGCCCATGTTATATGCGTACAAGAGAAAGTAGAGACCTCTCCGTCACCTCGGACGAAATGAAGAATGCGCGCTACTTAAAATAATTGTGGGGACGCGCGCGTGGGCGTGAGACCTTCGCCGCCGTTTGCCATCGATGTCTTTGCCAGACCTGCCCATGCTAGACACCCCAACCATCGCTGCAGTCAGGGACCTACTCAAGGAGACCCTCCGCATCGTCACCTCCGACAACCGCGTCTTTCTCGGCACATTCGTCGGTACAGACCAACTCCTCAACATACTGCTTGTCAACACCGAAGAGTTCATCCTCGGAACAGACACCCCCGCGGGCCGATACGTTGGCCAAGTCATGGTGCCCTGGAGGCTAGTCGTCCAGGTCGAAGCTTTTGGCCGCTCCGAGCAGGACGAGCAGGGAACAACACGCGGTCAAAATGGCGCTGGTCTGTACATCTGATTGGATCATTCGCAAGTAAACGAAGTTCTTGTCCATTTCTCCGACAATTATTCACGGGGTATAAATGCGTCAGAATATTCTAAACGTAACCTCCGTAGCAATATCGTTCACACAACCCGCGCGGAGTCACCTGGTATAACGAGAGAACAGTTGCCATGTCGAAACAGTGGCTAATCGGGGGGTCTCGAGAATCGCGTGCCAGCATCTAGTCCTTGTACTTGTCCTTGTAAATCCACGCCATTCCAACGTCGCTCATACCTTGTGCGACCTATGATGATTCATTAAGGTCATGAATGATAGACTGTGACGCCACACTCACGGCAGCGCGATACCATTTTGCAGCCTCCTTCTTGTCCTTCTTACACCCCTTTCCATTAGCAAGGCAAAAGGCCAGATCCTGCTGGGCATCGGCATCTCCCAGGTTCGCAGCAACCCTATAATAGCTCTGCACCAGCCTCGTCAGAGCCTCGAGAGGCAGGCATCAAGTGATCAGCCACGTACAACGGCCATCTTCTGATCTTTCATCACGCCCCAGCCCTGGAAGAAGCATTGGCCGACCTCGTAGATGGCAAGCACGAGCTCTTCCTATCACCGAGCGGGTGTGAGACTCCACTTTTCCAAGCACCCGACGAAAACTCACCTTGACGCCCTTCACGTCCAGGCCCTTCTTTGACTTTGCCTTCTCAAGATCCTCCACTGCCGATTCAGCCGCCTTCGTCAACCACTTGAATCCACTCTTTTCGTTCTTCTCGCATCCCCAGCCGTGTCTCAGCGTAAGACCCCACATCAACATCCCGACGCCACAGCCGCCCTGCTCCTTGGCGCTCTTCTCGAAACAGACGGCCGAGTCCTTGAGCTGGTTGGCTTCGTGGTACCGTATGCCCAACTGGAGGTAGTCTTCGGGTGACTGGGGTTCAACGGACTCGGGTCGACTGCTGGCTGGAGACACGTCCGGAGACGATTGAGGAGATTGAGACGTCGTCGGTGAAGGCGCAGCACTGTCCAGTTGGTAAAACGAGTACGTGTTAGAGTACAAGCTGAGAGCCGAAGGCACTCTGAACGAAGGTGGATGCGAAGGTAGCGCAACGTGTGGTGGAGTGAACGTAGGAGTAGAGTAGATGACCCCCTCGGGGTGGAGATACGGGGATCCTGACGACGGCGGGATGGGTGCAAGACGGTCGGGCGGGTGGAGCATGTTGTCGGGGTATATCCCGGTTACGGGTGTGACAGGATCGAGAGGCACCGGGATAGGACTCGCACCGGGCGAGTTCGGCCGCCGAGCGTTACGCTCGAGTACCTGTCGTTTCTGTTCTTCGGAAGAAAGTATTGGTGGCCGACCCGGTCTGGAGAAATTCAGACGTGGCGAGCCACCCTGAGCCACTATCGGCTGACGCAAGGGGCCACTCGGCCTGGGTCCGTCGTCTGGGGAGGAGACGACGACGGTCGGTAAAGGGGAGGGTGGTGGATACATTGACAGATCTTCGAGAGAGTCAGCAGCGTAGGCCTGCTGCGTCCATAAGTCAGTCCGTGGTTCGAGGTATGGAGAGGCGGTGGGATAGTCTGAGGCGTTGTGATCTGAGGCGTTGTGATCTGAACCACCCGAAAATGGCTGGGGGCCGTAATTGTTATCCTCCAAGTAGAAATCGTCGCCGTTCGGTTCACAATCGTCCGTGAACCAAAGGAACGACTTGGAATCTTGAAGTTGGTTAGCGTCACGGAATGCAGTGGCATTCGTCGCCGCGCTAGCCGTCGAACTCCGAAAGTTTGAATGCAACAACGGAGAGTCGAGGACGCGTTGACCAGCAAACGGTCTCGGTGGTGTTAATACCACAGGGGAAGATTGGGAAGGTGCATAGCAAGGTCGAAGAGACGGCGGTGGGGGTGGTTGGACTTTTGTTTTTCGAGACGAAGTCCTGCGAACGAGAGTCTCCAAAGGGGAGGAACGTAACAGCCTACCGGCTTGATTCGACGCCCGGTGCTCCGAGCAAGCGCCTGCTGGGACTTGCATTTCACCCAGCCCTGGATCGACTCAGTGCTTCAGTGCGACGATCCCGACGGGACTGGCCCCACTCGCCGCCATCCGGGTTCTTTGGCAACTGGGCCCGCCGCTTCGCGAGGGTATCTAGGTGGTAACGACGCTGAGAAATTATAAAACAAATATACATATATAATTCTCGATACGACAATCTAGTATGGACCCATGATGCCATTCCACGGTCTACGTTTCCAGCACAGCACAAAATGATCATATACCCACTTGTCGACGTGGTGTCTGCCCGACCCGCAGACCAGGATGTCTCGGCGTCCCAGGCACAATTATCTGCGAGCTCCCAGTCGTAGTCTTGACTGCCAAGGCTTGTTCCGTTTCTTTTTGGGCCACCCTAAGTGTTTCAGTCGTCAGTTACCAACCCGCCGATGACGGACATGATGTAACCTACTCTTCCCTTTGCTTCTTGATCTCGTTCTCCAACTCGGCTCTCTTAGAGAATTCTCGATCAGCTCTACGTCTTGAACTGCCGTCGTCGAAGTTCTTCTCCCTAACAGAGTAGAACACAGATCCCAGGTCGGCTGTGAGACAGTGAGTGATGGTCGTTCCAGGACGCCAAAGTCCACTTTACCTAGCCAATAGGCATCTATGGCCGTGACTTGCGTCATATATTCCTTAGACGTAAGTATCAGTTCGTGATAGACGACATAAGTTGGTGTATCTATGCAAAATGAGTTTAGGAATTAGAGACAACGGAAATACTCACATCCCAAGCCATACAGCGCACTCGTGGGGTGCAGGTGCGTCGGCAGGCCAGTCCGAATGTTGACATACTCTCCAATACCTTTGACACGCGCGGCTTGGTGGAAGTATCCGGCAGTGATCGCTTTCCTGCGGAACTCGTAGAATCTTTCACAATACCCGAGACACATCACGACATACCTCAATATATCAAAGTCCGTTCCACAGGATATGAGCTCCATTTTCTGAAACTTCATGATATCTTCGAGCTGCGCACGAACTTCCCGGGATTTCCTAAGAAGCTTGGGGTGCAAGAAGTGCCGCGTAGCCCAGTCATCCCGGAAGCTGAGTGGGGGTTAATGAACGAATACGACGATATCGCAAGTCACACGCACCCATGGCTTTTCCACTGGTTGAAAACGTTCAAAAGGGTAAGGTGATCGCTCTCTGGAACGTTGAATTTCTCGCGAGCTGCATCAGCCTCCTCCATCCGCTCCTTTGGACGGTAAAAGACACTAGGAACGGACAACATTGAAACGATCGTGAGCATCTCTGAGGAACATCTGTACTCCACGGAGGCGATCAACATCTTCGCCATCGACGGTTCCATAGGAAAATCGGACATTTTGCGTCCGACTGGTGTTAGATCTCCAACGTTGTCGAGAGCTCCCAGAACCCAGAGCTGGTACATCGAATTGATAATGTTTGCCTGCAGGCCCGTCAGCGCTACGTTTGGAAATGGAGCGCTGCCAACATACCTGAGGTGGGGGGTCCATGAAGTCGAACTCTAACAGGTTCTTGACGCCTAGCGACTTCAGCAACAATACGGTATTGGCTAGGTTTGTCCGCTGGATCTCGGGAATGGTGTTGGGGAACATGTCGTTTCGGTAGGCCATCTCTGTATACAGGCGATAACAGAAACTGCAGCCGATCATCAGAACTGGATTGTGAAGAATTCACCCATGATCGACTGACCCACTGCCTGTTCGGCCTGCACGACCCGTGCGTTGATTTGCATTCGCCTGGCTCACAGGAGTAATCTGGAGAGCGTCCATACCGACTTTTGGGTTGTATACTTTCAGCTTGGAATACCCTGAGTCTACGACATACAGGATTCCGTCGACTATGATTTTCGTAAGCTCAGTGTACAGAGCACATGAAAAAAAAGACTTGCCTGTCAATGATGTTTCAGCAATGTTCGTGGCTACAATAACCTTTCGGCGTCCATCACTAGTGGGTTCGAAGATGCGGGCTTGTAAGTCAGCCGGCATCTGCGAGTAGATAGGCAATACTGCCAATGGTGGTGGTTCGTCCAGTTGTGCAAGCCTCTCTACAACACCTTGAGAATTAAACGACGCGGGGTGCAAAGAGACGACACTAACCCTCTACAACTTGACAGGTAATTTCTATATCTTCTTGGCCAGTCATAAAGACAAGGATATCGCCTGGAGGCAACGAGAGATGAATTTGGAGGACTTGCTTGACAGCGCTATCAACATAGTCTTCACAGGGCGACTTTGAGTGATATATTTCGACCGGGAATGTGCGACCGGGAATGGTATATGTCGGGGCATTTCCGTAAAACCCGGAGAACTAAATTACCCTTGAGCTCATGTTTGGCAACTTGCAGGATCCAGGACTCACCTTCTCGGCGTTCATAGTCGCCGACGTGACGACGAGTTTCAGATCACGCCTCCGTGAGAGGACTACCGGGGTTTTTTTGAGAATGAACATATTGATACGAAACGATCAACTTACTCTTCCTCAAGAGACCCATGAGAACATCAGTACTGAGCGAGCGTTCGTGTGCTTCATCAAGGATGATGACACTATATCTGTCCAAGTCACCCTCATTCAGGGACTCTCGCTGCAGTACCCCATCCGTCATATCTAAAGAACGAATGTTAGCTGGCGAAAGAACACAAAACGACGCTTACATTTGATCTTTGTCTCCGACGATGTACAGTCTTCGAACCGAATCGCATAACCAACAAGCCCGCCGAGCTTACACTGTGGGACAATTCAGACGCAAGAATAAAAGGGAATCGCGCAACACACTTCTATCTCTTCAGACACACGCTTTGCAACAGACATTGCCGCAACACGACGAGGTTGCGTACAACCGATGATACCGAAAGAAGCATATCCGTCCTCGTACAGGAACTGTGCCAGTTGTGTGGTCTTACCAGAACCTGTCTCGCCAACGACGATGACAACTAGGTGAAGTCCGGTCGTCAGAATTGCACTCCCCCTGGAAAGCGGAATATCTACCTTGATTTTCTCGGATGACTTTGAGTAACTCTTCTCGACAGGCGAATGCGGGCAGATACTCCCTCTGTTCCTTCAACGTCCTACTTTTGGCGAACGAGCTAACCCCAGCCGATGTTTTTAGATGGCTAGCGAACTTGGAGTCCCCTTTGTAGTCCTCCTTTTCGCCAGATGCAGCCGCTTCCTCTGCTGCAGCTGTCGAGGCGGGGAACAGGAAGGGCTGTGAATGTCCAACACGACGAGTATTAAAGAGACAAACCGGAAACGTACCTTCGGCCTCGGCCTCCTCGTCCTTTACCCCCATGATGTTCCCCAATGACGTTCCTCCCAGTGAAGCAAGCTTGGCAGCGGCTTTTGCGCGCTCAGCTTGCTCGCGCTTCTCCTTCACGAGGGCGCTGCCTTTCTTGGAGAACACGGCCATATCACTTGTTGGATCCCTGATGGGGTTAATGGGTTCTAGCTGCTTCGTGAAAACTGTCTTGCCATCCAAGAACGGCGGCTTGAGATCGTGCACCATGACGTGGACGGTGGATTCCGACTCGTCCTCGAAATCGAGATCAAGTTCTTTGCGCGTGGCGACACCCGAAGTGACCATTCGGTTGGCCTCCCATAGGTCATTGTCGGCATTGTATTGGGCCTGCCTGGCCGATATTCTCTTCTACGTTTGGAAATCAGCATGATCCGCAAAGAAAGAAGAAATATTAGGACGAACCCTTGCTTTCGTCGCTATCTCGGCCTCTTTGATAACGGTAAGATCCTCGTACTGGGCAAGAGGATTGTGTTCCTCATCACCGGCCACACCGCCTTCTTCGGCACCACGATACCAGTCTCGATCCAATCTCACCTGCTCTTCCTCCCACTCTCGTACATCGACACCGAAGAGACCGTCATCCTCCGGACTCCCCCCTCTTGGAACCCTAGGCGTTGGAGCGTCCCACGCTCTATCCTTCGCGCCTCCCCACCCTGAACTTTCCCCGTCTCGATTTCGTCTTGGAGTTGACTCCCATCCAACGTTAGGTACGCGGACGCTAGGTGCATCGTGGTCGCGATCGCGACTGCCTTTCTGACTGCGCGGTGTCGAATCCCACCCCCTTCCGGAGCGGCCCCCCCATCCTCTATCGTCCCTGTTGAGTCGACGCTGGAAGTCCCCAAGACCTTTGGGTCCGTCCGCCCTGGGTTCTTGAGTAGCAGAGATACCGTCTAGATAATACGATGAAATGAGATATACATAATGACAAGTAAAAGTTCTTACCCTTTTGTTTATCTCTGTTCCTTCTGTGCTCCTCCAGTCGCCGTCGAGCGATTTCAGAGAGGCCACCTGGGTTGGATGGGGTCTCCTGGCCTCTTTGTCTAGAAGTGCCATTCCGTGGCGGGGGTAGAGTCGGGACTGACAGTCTAAATCAGTCGCCGTGGTATGGCATTAGAAAATTCGTGTGCACCTTTGAAAACGGCATCATCCAGTCTTGCCTTCTTCCTAGACCCGTTTTCCGTACTTGCTTGTTCCCTTTTCTCTTTAGCCAGGCGATCTAGACCGAGCAGAGAGCCACGTGGAGTTGGAGGTTCGATAGGTTTAGCGGGTTGACGAAACGTGTGCCTCTGTGCAGTTTCGTGAGCAAGTGAAAGATGAGATAATAGGCTTACCGTACAGTGTCGCTTCTGATGAGACCACCAGGACGCGCTTTCTCCGGTTCCAGGACGTCACTGCTGTCCACTGTGATGCCATGGATGGGCTGAGGCAATAGACCGGAGGCCTCCTGCTTTACGTGGGATAGGATTTCGGAATACAATTCTGCCAAGAAAGACGTTTGAAACTTGCCAAACGCTCGAGCAGCTGAGGAATGTGTTATATATCGATGAACGAGCGAGAGACAACAGAGCATACCGTTTGTAAAGTTCTCCGCAGTACTCGACTTGGCGATGTCTATTACGCGCTCTGCGAGGACGTCGTTCGGGTTTAGAGTGTTGAGGGCTCTTGAGAGCTTAATCGCGACTTGATGCTTGAAGTCGTTGCCGTTGGGTGAAGCCATCAGAGTAGGTCACAGAAATAAGTGTAGCCGCTTACGTCAGAGCAAGGGTGATGGCGCTCGAAGTTAGTACATCGCAAATAGTAAATGTAAGTAAGTATACGAGGAGATATCCCAAGCAAATATATATGGGGCAACCATACACCACGATCCGACATGCACTAGGCACCGATATGTACATACAGAATCCGCTGATCAAGCGGAACACCTCCAGCCAATAAGTTCATCGTCCTCTGTAGTGCCAACGCCGCTCGAGTGTGATCCAGCCGACCACATCCATCCAACATATTCTCGTAAAACTTGGACGTGATCTTGTTCGTATGTGCGTCGTCCACCGCCCACATTGTCCCAATCACAGACCGGAACCCTGCAAACTGCATTGCCGAGGCCAGGTGGATTGCCTCGTCTGGACTCTCCTCATCTCCGACCGTCGTATGACAAGCAGACAGGTAGGCAAACTCCGGGTTCTCTAACTCACATCCCATGATCCGTTCCACGGTAAAGGGACCATCATGGAGTCCAAATGCAGAGCCAAAGGGTTGCTTCCTGTTTGGGATACCGTGACAAGCAAAGTGAACCCACTCGCTCCTCCTTAGTTTCTTCGAGACTTCGGATATATTCGACTCTGGCCCATCAAGGCGAATGAATGTCACGAGACCCTGGATACGCTCAGCGATGATGGCTAGTTCGCTGCCGACGGAGTGGAGCTCACTTTCGCCCTTGGCGTTCGCCTGACCTACAGCAAGGAAACGTTTCTCCTCGTGTACCGAGGCCGTTGTTGATGGATCATTCCGTCTCGCACGAATGAGGGCAGTTAGAGTGGGTGTGTAAGACGAGATGTACAAATGGGAAAAACTCCTTTGGCCTGTCCGATATGGATTAGCAGCGTGCAATGGTAGAAGGCAGAACTCGGCAGTCGGACACCACCAAATACGTGAGCCAGGTGGAGCTGTTGTCTGGAGAAAATCCGCGATCGGTGAAACAACTTCATCCCAAAGGATTCTCAGAATTCCAGCGAGATCTCTGCCCATATCATTGATTCTGCATCCAAAGTCAAGGACTGGAGCTCTGATAACAGGTCCTGAACACGGGATTTCGTGATTTGCAATGGGATGTGAACGGGATCTCTGTTGAAGAAGACAATGAGTGCATCGCACGTATACTGGCTAGCATTCACGATGATCACAGGTCCACCACTGGCAGCATGCTGCAGTTCGGAAAATGAAGAAGGAAGAAGGAATCGAGCGAGACCGGGTAGCTTGCGAATTTTGGTGATTGTGGATTGCAGATCAACATTAAGACTACATACACAGCCTATTGTGCTGATCCGGACCTTGTGAATGAATTGTATCGTGTATTTCTGATGAAAGTCGATTAAACTGGTCTGCAAGCGCCTCTCCTTCGTGACCCGAGGCGACGACGTTTTGAAGAGAGGGACGGAGACGAGCAATCTGATTCCAGAATATACCGCGACCTTGCTCCAGCAATTCGACGGCTTTTTTTGCACACTGATTGCGGAGACAAGCAGAAAATGCATCGACAGCTAATGATGAAGCAAGGTCCTTGAAAATGTGGAGACGATGGGGTAGGGATGGTAAAGTGGCAAGATGCTGAACGAGTAATCGAAGGGAGGTTTCATATGCGAGAAGGACAGTAGGGTGGTGGAAATTCTCCGCTACAGTGATCCATTGCTTAGCCCCAGAGAGATCGTTTGGTGAGACTGTTTGTGGGATATTTGACAACTCAGTGTAGAGATTGAATAAATCCTCTCTGTCCTTCAGCTCCCCTGAGTGCGTGAACCGAACACAGAGACAACGTGCAAGTCGATACAGTAACTGTGATCGGTCGGGATGATCTGATGGGCAAAGGCTGAGGACTTGTCTCCCGAGGAAGGTTGCCTCATTGGGGTCCGTCACATCTCCAAGCCAATTGTAACGAGTGCAGAGATAGAGTGCGACATTGACCAACGATGTCGATCGACCCGGGTGCCCTGACGGGAGAAGGTCAAGGGCTTGTCTCCCGAAGATCATGGCTTCATTGAGGTCTGTTAAATCTCCAAGCTGCTTGTAACGATTCGCGAGATAGAGTGCGACATTGTTCAACAACGTTGATCGATCCGGGTGCCCTGACGGACGGAGGTCCGAGTCGAGGGCTTGTCTGCCGAGGATGATGGCCTCATTGAGGTCCGTCACATCTCCAAGCCGGTCGTAACGATCGTAGAGATAGAGTGCGACATTGTTCAACGACGTTGTTCGAACAGGATGCCCTGACGGGAGAAGGTAGAGGGCTTGTCTGCCGAGGATGATGGCTTCATTGAGGTCCGTGATTTCTCCAAGCCGGTCGTAACGATTGGAGAGATACCTTGCGACGCTCACCAACGATGTTGATCTATCCCGGTGCCCTGAAGGGCGGAGGTCGAGGGCTTGTCTGCCAAGGATGATGGCCTCATTGAGGTCCGTCATATCTCCAAGCCGCTCGTAACGATAGGAGAGACGACTTGCGACATTGTTTAATAACGTTGATCGAAGCCGGTGCCCTGACGGGCAAAGGTCGAGTGCTTGTCTGCCAAGGATGATGGCCTCATTGAGTTCCGCCACTTCTCCAAGCCGCTCGTAACAATAGGAGAGACGGCTTGCGACACTCTTTAACAACGTTGATCGAAGCGGGTGCCCTGACGGACAATGGTCGAGGGCTTGTCTCCCGAGGATGATGGCCTTATTGAGTTCTGTCAGTTCTCCAAGCCGCTCGTAACGATTGGTGAGACGGCATGCGAGATTGTTCAACGACGTCGATCGACCCGGTCCCCTAACGGGAGAAGGTCGAGGGCTTGAATCCCGAGAACGATGGCTTCATTGTCCGTCATTTCTCCAACTTGAAGCCGCTTGTAGTAATTTACGATGGAGATAGTTGGGCGATCCTATGACGGGAACAATTAGTACATAAAATCATGAAGCCACTCTCGGACTCACTGCTTGCGCGACAGCAGCGCGTCCCTCAAGTTCTCCACGACACAGCTTTTCCCTTTGATTTCTCTTTGTTAGGTTGTCAATAATACACTATAATAGCGACTCCAGCACCTTTTTTTGGTTGGTTATTTCATGTAGTATCAAAAAAAATCAGCATCGATAGATCGAACCCCCGTCTCCACCTTATTCTCCCGTAGGCAGACAGGAAGACTCGCTCCTACTCTTTCATACCTGACGCGGAGGCAAGTTGGTTTCATTCTTCTTTCGGGAAGAGGGATGGCACTGAGGTTACACTGTGACAACTCTTGAACGGGAAGGGCACCAAAGAGAAGAAGAAACACATCAGCGCGAGTTCACAAACAAACCACAGTAACAGGTGGGCGGCCGGCGGCCGGCCGCTGAGCGAGACCACACTACGATCGATATGCACTAGGCACCGATATGTACATACAGAATCCGCTGATCAAGCGGAACACTACCAGCCAATGAGCTCATCGTCCTCTGCAGCGCCAACGCCGCTCGAGTGTGATCCAATCGACCATATCCATCCAACATATTCTCGTAAAACCTGAACGCGATCTTGTTCGTCTGTGCGTCGTCCACCGCCCACATCGTCCCAATCACAGACCGAAACCCCGAAAATTGCATCGCCGAGGCCAGGTGGATCACCTCGTCCGGACCCTCTTTGTATCCAACCGTGGTGTGACACGCAGAAAGATAGGCAAACTCCGAGTGCTCCAACTCACATCCCATAATGCGTTCGATCGTAAACGGACCATCGTGGAGGGAGAACGCAGATTCAAACGGTTTTTCCTCGTTTGGGACACCGTGACAAGCAAAGTGAACCCACTCGGTCTTCTTCAGCTCCTCCGAAACTCTAGATATACTTGCTTCCGAGGCTTCAAGGCGCGTGACCGTAGAGAGACCTTGCATACGCTCTGCGACGATGTCCAGTTCGCTGGCAACAGATTGGAGTTTACTCTGGCCATTGGCAGTGGCTTGACCTACAGCGAGAAAGCGATTCTCATTTATCGATGACTTCGCCAACGCGACATTGCGCCTAGCACGAATAAGGGCAGTAAGGGTGGGAGTGTAGGATGAGATGTACAGATGAGAGAGATTGCGTTGGCCCGCCCGATACGGACCGGCAGCGTGCAATGGTAGAAGAGAGAACTCGGCAGTGGGGCACCACCAGATGCGTGAGCCAGGTGGAAATATCGTCTGCAGGAATTCTACAATCGGGGACGTAACCTCGTCCCAGAGGTCACGCAGGAACCGACCAAGATCATTCTTTACATCCATCATTTTTGCACGCAATGTCAGAGATCGAAGGTCCGAAGACAGGCCCTGAACACGGGATTTCGTGATTCGCAACGGGATGTGCACCGGATCTCTGTCGAAAAAGATAACGAGTGCATCGCACGTATACTGGCTAGCATTCACGATGACCACAGGTCCGCCACTGGCAGCGTGCTGCAGTTCCGAGAACGAAGAGGGGAGAAGGAATCGAGCGAGACCTGGTAATTTGCGAATTTTGGCGATTGCGGATTGCATATCAACATTAAGACTACACAGCTTGTCATGCTGATTTGGACCTCGGAGATGAATCGTGTTGTGTATTTCTGATGACAGTCGAGTAAACTGGTCTGCAAGGGCCTCTCCTTCCTGTCCCGAGGCGATGACGTCCTGAAGAGGGGAACGGAGACGAGCAATCTGGTTCCAAAATACACCGCGACCTTGCTCCAGCAGCTCGACCGCTTTTTTTGCATGGTGATCACGGAGACAAGCGGAAAATGCATCGACGGCTAGTGATGAAGCGAGGTCCTTGAAAATGTGGAGATGATTGGGTAGGGATGGCAAAGTGGCGAGGTGCTGAACGAGTAGTCGAAGAGATGTTTCGTATGCAAGAAGGGTTGTGGGATGGCGAAAATCCTCAGCTGCGGTGATCCATTGCTTGACCGCAGAAAGATCGGCGGGTGAGACTTTTTGTGAGATATTTGTCAACTCGGTATACAGATTGAATAGGTCCTCTTTGTCCTTCAACTCCCTCCACTGAGTGAACCGAACACGGAGACAACCTGCAAGTTGATACAATGACCACGATCGGTCGGGACAACTGGTTGGGTATAGGTCGATGGCTTGTCTCCCGAGCAAGATGGCCTCGTTAAGGTCCGTCAGTTCTCCAAGCCGTTCATAACGATTGGAGAGATAAGTTGCGACGTTATTCAGCGATGTTGATCTATCCGGGTGCCCTGACGGGCAAAGATCCAGGGCTTGTCTCCCGAGGATGATGGCATCATTGAGGTCCATCATATCTCCGAGCTGCGTGAAACGATTGCAGAGACAGAATGCGACATTGTTCAATGACATTGATCGATCTGGGTGCCCTGACGGGCAGAGGTCTAGGGCTTGTCTGCCGAGGATGATGGCGTTATTGAGGTCCATCATTTCTCCAAGCGACTTGTAACGATCGGAGAGATAGCCTACGACATTGTTCAACGACATTGACCGATCCGGGTGCCCTAGCGGGCAAAGGTTGAGAGCTTGTCTCCCGAGGATGATGGCATCATTGAGGTCCATCATTTCTCCAAGCCGCTTGTAACGATCAGAGAGATAGAGCGCAACATTGTTCAATAACGTTGATTGATCCGGGTGCCCTGATGGGCAAAGGTCGAGGGCTTGTCTGCCAAGGATGATGGCATCATTGAGGTCCGTCGTATCTCCAAGCCGCTTGTAACGATTGGAGAGATAGGTTGCGACATTGTTCAGTGACGTTGATCGATCCGGGTGCCCTGACGGGCAAAGGTTGAGGGCTTGTCTCCCGAGGATGATGGCTTCATTGAGGACCGTCATATCTCCAAGCCAATTGTAATGACAGGAGAGATGGTTTGCGACATTGTTCAACGAAGTCGATCGATTTGGGTGCCCTTCTGGGCAGAGCTCCAGTGCTTCTCTGAAATAGATGGCTGCTTCCTCGATGTCCGCTATCGCTCCTAGATGGTTGTAACGATGCTGGAGATGAATGGCAAGCTGAGTTAGTGAGCTCCATCGCTCGTGGTGACCAGGTGGGCAACGATCCAGTGCTTGGCGATCAAGGACAATTGCCTCGTTAAGGCGGTCCGTCCCGTCCCCTTCCTCAAACTTGGCAAATGCTGACTGCGCTCGAGAAAGTATCTGATTGACTAAAATAGCTCGGCTCCCTTTCTTATGCAAGGCGAAGAAAGACTTTGCACGAGACCGGACTCGCGAGACTGTTCTGGCTGATATGAATATCATTTCAGTAACTGCGGTTCTTCTCGCAGACAAAAAGGAGATATGCACTTTTTTGTCTAGTCATCTTGTCTCAGGTTGAGACGGAGGAAAGGCACTGGAAACAAGACTTAGGTGAGATACTAGCGACCTTGCTGCAGTGGCTGCCCCGGACACACGCTCTCCGTCTCGTGTTACTGCCATACAGAGGCTTAGTCACGGGCCACCGCCAACGCCACCGTTGGAAGTCTTTTACTATTACACCTGTCGGGGACAGTATTCGACAGCTTACAAACCATTGGAGAGATAGCCTCTAAGCACTGTCGAGCTTGACAACGAACCCATGCGAACAAGTGTACTACAGTCACTGCGGGCGCCACCGCGCCGGGGACGTTGCTTCCCAAGTTGCAAGTTGCTTTCTCACCCTCTTGCTTCCAGTACCCTCCCAGTGAGACAAGATGAAATTACAAGGTACTTATTTCATTTTGTCTACAAGAAGGACTGCAGTGAAATGACATTCATACTATCAGTCAAGGAATCCTTGCACGAGGACAGGGGCCGGCCAGACTCCATCGGCGAGGCGACCGTTTCAGTCGATCAGATACTTTCACGAGCGGAGTCAACATTCGCCAAGTTCGAGCAAGGGGACGGGACGGGCCACATTAATGAGGCAATCGTCCTTGATCGCCAAGCACTGGACCGTTGCCCACCCGGTCACCACAAGCGATGGAGGTCACTATATCAGCTTGCCACTCATCTCCTGAGACGTCGCAAACATCTAGGAACGATGGGGGATATCGAGGAAGCAGCCATCTATTTCAGAGAAGCACTGGAGCTTTGCCCAGAATGGCACCCAAATCGATCAACGTCGTTGGGCGGTGTAGCACTCTGTCTCGCCAGTCGTTACGGCCAACTTGGAGATATGACGGATCTCAATGAGGCCATCATCCTCGAGAGACAAGCCCTGGATCTTCTCCCGTCAGGGCACCCGGGTCGATCAAGGTCGTTGAACAATGTCGCAGGCTATCTCGCCAATCGTTGCAAGCAGCTTGGAGATATGACGGACCTCAATGAGGCCATCATCCTCGGGAGGAAAGTCCTGGACCTTTGCCCGTCAGGGCACCCGCATAGATCAACGTCGTTGAACAATCTCGCAATCCGTCTCTGCCATCGTTACAACTGGCTTGGAGATATGACAGACCTCAATGAGGCCATCATCCTCGGGAGACAAGCCCTCGACATTCTCACGCAAGGGGACCCGTATCGATCAACGTCGTTGAACAATGTCGCAGCCTTTCTCAGCAATCGTTACAAGCGGCTTGGAGATATGACGGACCTCAATGAGGCCATTATCCTCGGGAGGAAAGCCCTCGACATTCTCCCACAAGGGAACCCGGGTCGATCAATGTCGTTGGGCAGTGTCGCAGGCTATCTCACCAATCGTTACAACCAGCTTGGAGATACGACGGACATCAATGAAGCCATCATCCTCGCGAGGGAAGCCCTCGACCTTCTCCTGTCAGGGCACCCGGATCGATCAATGTCGTTGGGCAATATTGCACGCTATCTCTCCTCTCGTTACGACCGGCTTGGAGATGTGACGGACCTCAATGAGGCCATCATCCTCGGGAGGCAAGCCCTTGACCTTTGCCCGCAAGGGCACCCGGATCGACCAACGTCGTTGCAAAATGTGGCAAGGTATCTCAACAATCGTTACGACCGTTTTGGAGATATGACGGACCTCGATGAGGCTATCTTCCTCGGGAGACAAGCTCTGGACCTTTGCCCATCCAGTCATCCAGACCGATCATCGTCATTGCATCAACTTGCGCATTGTCTCCGTGATCGGTTCACCCAGTCGAGCGACTTGAAGGACAGAGAGGATCTCTTCAGCCTTTACACCGAGTTGACAGACATCTCGCAAACACTCTCACCAAACGACCTCTCTGCAACCAAGCAATGGATCACGGAAGCTGAGGATTTCGGCCATCCCACAGTCCTTCTCGGGTACGAAACATCTCTTCGACTACTCGTTCAGCATTTCGCCACTTTACCATCCCTACCCAATCATCTCCACATTTTCAAGGACCTTGCTTCATCCCTAGTCGTCGATGCTTTTTCCGCTTGTCTTCGCAACCACCGTGCAAACAAAGCGGTCGAGCTGCTAGAGCAAGGTCGCGGTGTATTCTGGAACCAGGTTGCTCGTCTCCGTTCACCTCTTCAAGACGTCATCGTGTCGGGCCAGGAAGGTGAGGCCCTTGTAGACGAGTTTACTCGACTGTCATCAAAAATACACGACACGATCCATTCACAAGGTCCACATCAGCAAAACAAACTGTGTAATCTTAACGTTGATCTGCAATTCGTAATATCAAAAATTCGCAAATTACCCGGTCTCGCTCGATTCCTTCTGCCGTCGCCCTTCTCCGAACTCCAGCAGGCTGCCAGTGGTGGACCTGTGGTTATCGTGAATGCTAGCCAGTATACGTGTGATGCCCTCGTTGTCTTTTTCGACAGAGATCCCGTTCACATCCCATTACAAATCACGAAAGTTCTTGTTCAGGACCTGTCGTCGGAGCTGCAGTCCTTGACTTTGGATGCAAAGACAAAGGACAGGGGCAGAGATCTCGCTCGCATCCTGAGAATCCTTTGGGATGAGGTCGTTTCGCCGATCGCCGATTTTCTCCAAACGACAGTTCCACCTTACTCACGCATCTGGTGGTGCCCTACTGCAGAGTTCTGTGTTCTGCCATTGCATGCAGCCGGTCCGTATCGGAATGGCCAAAGAAATTTTTCCCATCTATACATCTCATCTTACACGCCCACTCTGACTGCCCTCATCCGTGCGAGACGGAATGATCCATCGTCGACGATTCCGATACATGAGAAACGTTTCCTTGCTGTAGGTCAGGCGAGTGCCAGAGGCGAAATCGAGCTCCTCTCAGTCGGCAGCGAACTGGCCATCATCGCTGAACGCATTCAGGGTCTCGCAACTTTCATCCACCTTGATGGTCCAGAATCGAGTATTTCCCAAGTCTCGAAGGAGCTGAGGGAGCAGGAGTGGGTTCACTTTGCCTGTCACGGTATCCCAAACACGAAGCAACCATTTGACTCTGCATTTGGGCTCTACGACGGCCGGTTTACCGTGGAACGGATCATGGGATGCGAGTTAGAGAACCCAGAGTTTGCCTACCTGTCTGCTTGTCATACGACGGTCGGAGACGAGGAGAGTCCAGACGAGGTAATCCACCTGGCCTCGGCGATGCAGTTTTCAGGGTTCCGGTCTGTGATTGGGACGATGTGGGCGGTGGACGATGCACATACGAACCAGATCACGTCCAAGTTTTACGAGAATATGTTGGATGGATGTGATCGCCTGGATCACACTCGAGCTGCGTTGGCGTTGCAGAGGACGATAAACTCATTGGCTGGTACTGTTCCGCTCGATCAGCGGATTCTGTATGTACATATCGGTGCCTAGTGCGCATCGGACCGTGTCTGGTTTCTATCGATGTCGATGTCCTTGTATGATTATTGTTTTGTATTCGTTTTATCTCTTCGCATACATTTGTTATTTGCAACCAGTATCGAACGTTGAACGCCATGATATGCAAGACATTCACCCCGCTATCGATACTTAGTTGTAACTTGTTCTTGCAAGCAAGTTTTCCTGTATCAACTTGCAAGACACAACAGTATTAAATTGCTGCGTTCGAGATCATGATGAATGGTGCGGAGAGCAGAGCGCATAAACTTGCAGTGGTTGGGGATGCAACTGGAAATGTACCGTATAACTCAGCGATTTTTAGAGATCGATGGGGCCTGCAGCCTGAAAGGAAACTAGAAAGAGCATTGCAACTATTGTACAATAGAGCAGAAATCCTCTCTATTCTACCAAATCTTCGGTATTTAATGTTGGTTTCTCCGGTTTGGCAACACTCTGCTTCTCCACCATGACCAGTCTGTAAACCTCATCAAATTCAGCCTGAATCTCTTTGGAAATTTCGTGGGGAGGAAGCGCATGAACGATAGCTTTGATATCCACGACTGCTTGTTTCATTGCAGCCTTGTCTTTTTTGCGGTGCATGGTCGCGTTTGGTTCGATCTTCTTGCGCAAGTTGCGACCGTTCTTGAGTAGAGCACTGCCGGCAGCCAATCGTGATCGAAAAGGCGGCCTTCATTCTCTAACAATTGAACTCACTTTATTTCATTCGTCCGTTTCCCCAGTTCTTCGAGACGTTCGTGACTCTCTTTCAGAAAAAGACTCTTTGCCTTGCTCTTGGACTCGTGAGCAAAAGTGATTGCTTTGTCAAGGCACACGACGAGATGCGGTAATGCCCAGAGATATAGCGTCCGATACGGAGTTTTCCCCCAGCCAAAAGCATACACATTCTTCAGGCATGCAACGAAGGTTGTATTCCTTTGCGCTTTCAACCCTTTGCCAAAGGCACGTGACAAGGTTTCACGGCGCTTGCGATACCAGCGGTAGGTAGATTGGATTTTTATTGCTGCTCCAATTTCCTCCTCCGTGGGTTCGTGCTCACGTGTCAGGACAGGTTCGTCCTCGACTGGTGGGAGTTCCTGCGGCTCTTCATGAATGTCGTCCAGAGGCTCCTCTGGCTGAACCTTTTCGTCGTCTTCAGCTTTTTCGATCCGAGGGACTCGGGGAATGAAACTTGGAGCATCAGCGCGCAGGTCAGACCGAACCACCACCAGCGAAGAAGCCAATAGAGATGGGATCTCGGAAGGGTTCGCGAACTCGATATCCTCGACCCGTTTCAATCTCATGTATGTCCGCGTTGAACCCCTGCGCTTATGGAGAAGCTGCACCAGGTCTGAGATAACCACTTTAGCCTCGACGTCGTACTCTGTCATGACCTTCAAGTACTCGTTGACATTGTGGCGTGCGTACGCGTACCTGAGAGCGGTATGAAGTTGGAAAACAATGGTAGATGCTCAGGATGACTTACTTTCGATACAAAGGGTGAGCTCTTATCCGCAGAGACTCGAAAATCTCCCTGACTTTTCGCCTGACATCGTAATTTTGCACATTGTAAGCCACTTGTAATCGCTGTTGAGATGGAAATCGTTGGTACACAAAAAGCAATGGACCCACGGAAGCAGAGTGCTCTGCAGCTATCAGGCATTATCGTTAGCATTGCCTCGGACGACAGAGATAAAACGGAGACCAACATTCTAGAGATGAACACGTTGCAGAGAACTGGCGTCAGTTTGTATGCGATAGTCTGTACAATCCTTCAGTTAAGGCGTCAGCTTAGTGTGTTGGTACGTGTGTGAAACTGCATACGACTGGCAGCGTCCAAGTCTGATTGCAGGCATAGCAACAACTCTTGAACGCGACCCAACACATCTACGAGTAGAACAATCTTGACATCTTTCTTGGAGGAAAAGTCTTTGTTTGAAGAGAGCCATCCCCGAGGCAGAACAAGGCCATCAAGCGGTGGATCGTAAGACAAACGCCATGAGACCGAAATCTTGCCGATGACCTCTTCCAGGCAATCACAGAAAGCAGATAAATCCACAAACAGTGAAGCCTTGACGACGTGTCTGTAAAAAAATTAAGTGCTCATGGACGAAAGCACATTCGAGTACTAATATGACACGTACTTCAAGAATTTTAACCCCGACGAAATGCAGGTTTGCTGACTGCCATCAAAGAGGTTGACAACATCCTCGAGGACATAGCAGCCATCCGAGTACATGAACTGCGGTATCCTGGCACGATGGGCATTAAAGGGTGCTTGACCAATACATTTGAGAGCACTAGATCTGTCGAAAGAAAAAAGCAGGCTCGTCAATTTCAAGACCTTCGTTAAGAACTTTCGGCGGTCGTCTTCTGCATGCAAGGTGTAAAGAGAGTCCTGCACCCAGTGCTTCATGACCCTTAGGCCTTCGTGAGCTCCAGGTATCATAGAAAGATTGAGGTCGGCAGTAGATCCCTGAATGTAAGATTGGGGATTGAAGGCCTCGTAAGTATGAATGACCCAGTCTAGGACACTAGACGGCTGTGAGTGAAATACATGAGATATAAGTAAAGATAATTACGTACTTATCTTTCCGCGCATCGAGACGGGGGCAGACAGAGTACATCAGTTGAAGAATGGACATTTGTTGCAGATGAATGCCGATCCGAAGATTGTATCGTTTCGGGTTCAGGTCTGTGGATTCGACATGTCCTTGAGGGCACTCGACGCGGTTACATGTTCCAGTGACAACGAACGTCAGGCACTGCAAGAAAACCGGTGCCTCACAGCACAATACATTCTCCTCGTCAATTCGTTGACGTAGGTGCTCTGCCAGATACTTCCGGAGCGCCATGACCATCTCTCCTTTAGAAACAGAAGGCTGGAGATACGCAGCCCCCTGGAGATCCTCGGTGGCTGACATGTGAAGGAAGGACCCCTGAGTCATCCCGTATTCGGTGTTGGATATCTCTGTGATGCAGAATAGCCGCCTTGTCGAAGTGTCGCTGAGCGGGTCGGCATGAGAGATGATGGAATGGACTAGGCGGACATATTCCTGAAACTTGTTCAGAAACTGTGACATCTCCAAAAGGGTAAAAGATTTTAGCGCCGGCAAAAGACCGAAAACGTGATCCAGTGCAAGCAACGCTGCCGAGTGCCTTCCTCCCTTGATGAACACCTGAGACAGCTTTTCGAGGCTAGCTAGGTCCGCCTGTGCGATGGCCCGAAACATAGATATCTGTGAGCGATCCACAAGTGAGAACGACTCCGGTGGTAGTTTGAATAAGCCATACTTCGTCGTAGTCCAATGAGTTTGAGGATTCATTGGGCAATTCGTGGGTCAACTTCAGAAGCTCAACCATGTCTTGATCTTCCGTCACATCCTTCGAAGAGACAGCAAATGAACACCGACTCCAAAAGGTTTCGAGCATAATTTTGGTGGCTTGCTGGGTCGCGTCGCATGACTTCTTCACTTTCAAAAGGTCCCTGATTGCATCGAGCGGCCGATTCTCTTCCAGATGAAGTTTAGCCGCATCCAAATACCTTCCATGAGACTCCAACAATGTTGCGTGTGCAACGTCGAGGTCGTAGTCCTCAAGAAATTCCGATTCTTCTTCGAATGATGGGAAAAGCGGTAAAGATGGTCTAGCTCAAATGGATCAGCGAAATGCACACGCAAATTACAAAGTATATTACCTGCTACCGTCATTCTTGCTGCAATAGAATAGGCGGCAAACAGTGTATAGTTCGTCCGAAGTCTCTGAAGGGATTTTTTGTGAATGTGTGTGGAGGACATCGAGGGTCTCGTTAAAAAGCCCAGCTTTCCTGAACTGCCGTGCGGATAGAGCATATTCTTCAGCGGAGAGATAACTGTCGGCTGCTTTTCGATGATCCTTGGCACGAACATAACACTCTGCAGCATTACGATAATACTGCAATTTGTCCTTTCCCATCGGGGCATCCTTCGCGCTCTTCACAAACGCATCTGCAGCAACGCGAAAAGCGTGCCGTTGATCCTCTCGTGATCCAACACCAACTTGATTGCGAGCCACTTCTCGCAAGTGAAAGGCTTCGCAAATTGCCACCATGCGTGGGAGTGAGGCTCGAGAAAAACAATGCATGGCTTGTTGGTACTTCCTGTGCTTGAACAGTTCGGTCGCAGAATATTCCCATTCCTCCCGGGTTGAAGATACGGCAAGACGTGGAATTGGAACATTCGCTTTAGGATGGTTTTCGACCTGATCCCGGGAGGTCCAGATTGTCTATTGCGGTGTGAGTGCATCAACACGGGAAAGTAATAGAACTTTTATTCACCCGCATAGCCTCGCTCCTGTCAGACTTATCAAAAATCCACAACCTCCTTCTTGCTCGGGTGATTCCCACATAAAGCGACTTCAGCTGAGGGAAACATTAGAGAGGAATTGGCTAATGTCTCGATCCATACCTCACTGCACACCCCCGCAAATCGACCCTCGTCTCTCTCGAAAGAGGGTGCATGAATTGTGGTCAAGTTTCGACCGTCAACTACCCCATCAACATAGTTCAATAACACTTTCCAGCGTGAAACATCAACTGCAGAGTCTTCGAAGAAGTTGTACAAGAGAACCTGCATCCGACAATTAACTCTGCGCGGAATTGATACATAGTACTCGAGACCTACATCGTTAAACTCGAGACCTTTGCTGTCATAGAGTGTCCTGGAAAAAAAGAGCGATGAACGCATGCCAAACTGAGCCTTGATCAGCTTACATGATCACTCCAATGTCCCCGACTTCCTTCCGCAACTTATCTACTGCTTCCTGATCTCGCACCAGAATGCCTGTGGGGGACTGATGTGAACATAGTGAGAGACTAGGAATAAAAAGCACTTACATTGGTTGGCCCCAAAATCGAGACGATCCCCCCTTCAGATGAAAGGTCAAACATGGACAAGATGAGAAATAACATCGACGAACGATTCCCCAACTTGAAGGAAAAGCTGTTCGTATTTGATAGCTTCCTGACCCCAACCGCGGAAAAACAACGGCTTGACACCATCGACGACGCCACGTTCCTGCTGAAGGCCATCTATTGTGTCGGGCCAAAAGCGGGTGATACGCTCGATAACACTTTGTGCACAGTTGACGATACCCCCGTGCGAACGGTAATTGATCGCAAGTTGGAATGCCATAGGGTCATGAGCTGATCGATTTTCCAAAGGCATACGTTGGTCTCGCTGTGGACAATTATCTAAATAGGCTTCGGCTTCGTTGGACGATGAATCCTTTACCTCGATACGATAGACAAATGCCTTCAAATCATTGAACCTAAAAGAGCTTCCAGCTGAGATCGTTTGCGCGGTGTCCCCAGCCCAAAAAAGGCCTTCAGGATTCCGGCAGATAAGTCTCACCACTATGAAAGTCGGTAAGGACATAGAACAACAAAGTGGAGAGGTGCGTACAGAGTGCATCGATGAGTAAATTATCCTGTGCTTCATCGATGTAACTGAGTTATACAATATTCAGGAAAGTGTACTTTTTTGTCGAGTTGAGCGTTTGGACATACATGTATTCCACCTTTTTCCCCTTCAACGGTGTGCCGCCCAGAAGCGTCTCCAATATCGCATACGTGCGATCAGCCGCATCATGGTGTCGACGTTCCTGCTTCAGCCTACAGTATGCTTTAAACAAAGCATACAGTGTTTTCCGTTGATTTGCAAACACTGGGTTAGAACGAGCAGGTAGAGCGCAGTATACTTCTTCGTCGAGGACACCACCCGGACACGTGAGCGATTTCTCGGATCCTTTGATGATGCCTACGAGCACATTCAGTGATTTCGCACCCCACAAGGAACACCATTGCGCACCAATGAACTCTGAGAATACGAGCCAAGGTTCTAAAATGCACAAGCAACAGATTAGCTAAACTGGTTGATACGAGAAAGATAGCTATGCACCAAGGTCCTTCCTCAATGGCTGCGGAAAGTGTGGCCAATAAGTTCCAACGAAAGTCTCATATGTCACGAACAGGTCTTGAGCATCGATTTCATCAGTTCTCTTGAAAAATCTCGCAACGCGTTGGATAGCAGGATCATCGCCATGTAAGACATCTGCAGCAATCATTTCCGCGAGCTGTAAGAAAGATAGTAAGTTATTGAAATCACTACCCAAAACGGCAGATTACCTGGTCGAAGGTTACGAACAATGGAAAATGTTTCTCTTCTAACTCACTATACTTCCGTGGGATGTCGACTCGTTCTATGTCATTGACGTCAACCAGTCCCCCAAATTCTGCCATCTGAGTCCGCATCCTTTTGAGATCATCGCGAGAATACTCATTCAATGCCGAAGATTCGAGTAGCTTCGTAAAGTACTCCTCGACTTTCGTTGCCAGAACACGAGATTTGGTTACAAAGATCTGCCGAGGTCTCGGCATATCAACCCCTTCCTGTTCCCACGCGCGTTGAATTCCAATTATCTTGAAAAGCATCGTCGTGGTTTTACTGAGTGACGAGTGAGCCGGATCTGTTCATGAGAGTGCACAATCCATCGTACCCGGTACCGCTTCTTCCTAGAACAAAGCATGATGTAGTACACTCTGCGATTTTACGCTCATACGAGCTATACGCGAGTGGTTACTACTACTTGGAGTCTAACAAGGAAAATGTTACTCACGAAAGTTCAAAGACATGCTGCGTGTCTCGGTTTACAATTAAGCCTGTCATGGCACATTAATATGCATCATCGCATAGGCGAACACCCGTACTGTTTAAAAGGCCCTACAAAAATGATTAATACATTCGGGTAAGCGAGTTAGCGATGGACACACTTGAGAGAACACAACATATTTGTCAAGGCTTTATGAAGAGCGTCAGCCTCACGAGAAAGAAATCGAACAATTTGCATACACAAGAAGTGAATGTAACTGTAGACCCGTGAACGATAATCGAGATATGAGATTGTTCATACATACCTTCTCCATATCTTCTTCAGAGACGACAAGTGGTGGTGGTTTCGCTTCGTACTGAAGGCTCTTCGGTGGGAAGGAGGCTGGAAGGTAGACATCACTGCGGCCATGCACGGGGCGATTTCGAAATGTACATCTGTTGCAAAGAGAAAATGAGCCATCTTTCACGTTATGTCACAATAAAATCTAACCGAGCTTGGTATTCCTTGCCCTTTCCAGCAAGATGTTGACCCACCGCATCCCAAATGCAATCGGGTGGCGTGTGGGTATATACACCGTATATTTTGATAACTGGAATGATAAGTTTTCTTCGGAAGGATATTGAAACGCTCGAAACCTACATTGTCGATCCATCTGTGAAAATGTTTACATAAATCAAGGTCACGACTCATCATGTTTGGTTCGAACCCACCTCCCCATCACGATCGGCAACAACATCGATTTGGTACTGTCCAGTAGTAAATCAGCGATCGCTCGCACCGAACAAAAAAAAACAAAAGCCTACGACAAGTGAAAGGTCTCTTTGCACCTTCGCCTCAAAAATCGGGACTCCCGATGCGCTATTAAGCCTTTTTTGGTTGTCTTCAGAAAAGTCCCCATTGGAAAGTCGCCTATCACAATGGTCAGTCGATTCAACAATGGCAAGCACGCAACCAACCTGATTTTCTTCGCGACAATCTCGCACATCTTTCTGTCGCCATTGGCCAGTTCGCGTAATGTCTTTATGGCACCGGAGCCGATGATAATCCTCCATTCACCAAACCCCTCCGCATTTTCGAAATATAGTGAAGGTTTCAAAGGTTGAGCCATTGGATACGCAGACGGTCTTGGCACTGCAGTTTCTACCACCTTGGATTCCTGTGGCGGAGGCCGAGGCGGGATTGCGTCATCGACCTGTACTGAGACATATGC